>JAYJMF010344738.1:0-31231 GCA_036873715.1 Salvia sclarea
AAGTAAAAGAATTGTGTGAGTGGGGAAATGGTCCCACCATGTGATTTAATAAAAAGTGAAAGATATTGTATGAGTGGGGAAATGGTCCCACCCACTTTTTTGCCAAATAAGGAAAGTGAAACACATTTTTTGGACACTCAAAACGACAAAAGTAGAACACTCTTTGTGGACGGAGGGAGTAATATTTTTTGTAGAATAAAAATTTATTATTACATACTACTATTATGATTAATATTTATAATAAAAAATCATAGTACATGGTTTTTTAAAATTCTAATTTATTATTATAAATATTAATTAGTATATATAATGTAATAATAAAATTTTATTCAAACAAAAAGTTATTGAAAATAGTAAAATTAATAGTGGTATACGGTGTTAGTGGCATACAAAAAATTGAGGACAGGGATGCCATCCGAAACAAAGTATATGGTGAAAAGATTCATAAAGACAACATAATTTTTTCATTTCACTTTATTGAATTTGTTAATTTTCTTTTACTCTTGCGTTCAATAAAAGAAAGAAGGCATACAATTAGCAGCCATAACCAAACCCTTATTCAAGTTTATTTAGTATAGTTGGACTTTGTTTAAGCAAAGAAAGCATCTCCATGCGGTATGGCTGCTCTCACCACCATCAATGGAATGGTGTTCAGCAAGCAAGTGGCTGATGCTAGTGCATCCAGAATGACATTGGAGAAGAGAAGATAGATAGATGTGTGTAACTGGATCATTATCGCGAATTTCACGTTCTCTTAGACTTGTAAGCCCATTCTATTTAATTTGTAGGTTTTGGTTGGAAGTAATATGTAGATCCAAATATAAATTGAGTTTGACCCGAGCCGTGCACGTAGCCCAAATATAGAGCTTTTTTTGTGTTAATCTCTCTAGTCTCTTCCACAACAAACCACCATTGTTTTGCTTCATCTCTTACAAATCCTCTTCATCTCTTTCTTCCAGTTGCGAGTGCGAGCGAGAATGGCGGCTTCGGCCTCTCTCTCTAATCCTTTCTCTCTCTACACTCCCCGAGGCGTCTCTCGTCTCTCTTCCTCCTCAAAACCCTCCTACCATTTGTCTCTTCAACCCACCACCACTCAACAATTTGTTATTCCCGGAAAACCCATTTCTACAACAGCTGTTTCTTCCTTTCCTGTTACGAACGCGTATAGGCAATTTGGGAATTCAAGAATTGGTAACAATGGGCCTAGAAATGAGGGGCGTTCTTCTCTCAAGCCCTCGGATTCAGCTCAGCAGGAAAATCAACCCGACCAAGTATCTCTCTCCTCCCCTCTTTCTATGTCTCAACACGAGCACACGAGCTACAGAATTTATGTGTTGTGTATTTCTTTGATTACAGCGATCAGGAAAAGAAAAAGAGATGGGAAGCTCTTTCGAAAGTTATAATTGCAGTTTGCTTTTAGTTACTATAATTTGCAGAATTTTTTTCCTTCTGTTCTGGAAACAATATGTTGAATTTGGAGCATTTGCTAGCCTTTTACTCTGAAGCATGGAATAGGCGTTCATTTTTGAGATATCAATTGATTTAAAATTGGTGGTATTTGCAGAGACTAACAAGACAATATTGAGGGAATCATGTTGCCATTATTTTGCAAACTGTTTTTGACATTTTGTCGTAATTGGTGCTATCATAAGTTTTCACTGAATATTTCTTCCAGGCATGATGTTGAAAGAGTAATAGTATTCTTTTGATGACTCGAATTATATACAATGACTTAGTTGAAGAATGTTAGTGACTATGTTTGTGAATTGTTACTCAGTTTAATTTGGGATGTGTAATGGTGTGGGAGAAATGGCATGAAAATGAAGTTATTGCAATCGAGAAGGTTATCGTGGACATAGATATGGAAACTAGATCAATTATGCCAACAAAATGATTAAGTGTCAGTTGATAAATAACTGTTTAGTTGGATGCAAGAGTTATGCAGATTTACCGAATCACCGAGTTTCTAAAATGCTACCTTCACTGATTCAACTTGTATCGTGTTTCTTGGTATCAGTTATCACTGACTTTGCAATTTTGGACCAACTATCTCTTGGAAGAATTGATACAATATATTTGTTGTATCTTCACATGATTTGAGTAAATGAATGGTTTGATGACTTCAATTTCTAAAATCAAATCTTGCAGACATACAATGAAGACGGAGCTGGTTCAGAGAGGGCAGCAAGTAAAAAGTCTCAACCCGATATGAAGTACCTCATGCAGTTATACAAGGAAGCTATTGCATATGGAGATGCAGAGGCCGTTTATGAGATAGAAAATCTTCTATTTAGAATAGATAAAGAGAAAATTGAGCTGGCTGACAAGGTTTCAGCTATGTCTGCGGAAATATCTTCAGGGAAGGAAAAAATTCTCCGATTGCAGGCTGATTTTGATAATTATAGGAAGAGATCAGAAAATGAAAGATCAAAAGTTAGGAGTGATGCCCAGGGAGAAGTTATAGAAAGCCTGTTGCCAATGGTTGACAGTTTCGAGAGAGCCAAACAGCAGTTGAAGATAGAGACTGAGATGGAAAAGAAAATCGATACAAGCTATCAAGGTATATATAAGCAGTTTGTAGAAATAATGAGAAGCTTGCGCGTTGCAGCCGTCCCAACGGTGGGAAAGCCATTTGATCCTTCGGTAAGATTGATCCCCCTTCTCTCTCTCTGGTTTTCTTTATTTCTTCCTCAGAGAGTAGGTAATAAATGCTGTCTTGGAATGTAAGGATGGCTCTATGACTAAAATGTGCATAAACTTAGTAATCTTGGAGATACTTATTTTGCCAAGTGATGAAATGGCCGTCGCGCAACAGTTGCACACTCTAAAAATTTGAATAATGAAGATCCATTTAAAGTGCTTGAGTCATAGATAAGTGTTTACGGATTAAAAACGGATAGGCAGTCACCTTTGACATTTAAAAGGATAAAACGATTTTAGTCTATGGGTACCTTGATGAAAGTTTCCGACTTATTTAATGCCTTGAAATGTCTTCCTCACTTACACACATGACACAACGTATCTGTATTAATGTCACGAAATGTCTTCTTGAAGTATACCCACTATATGTTTGTTTTCGCTTTCTAGTTACTTTTCAGCTTTTCTCAGCAACCCATGCTAGGTTGTGCAGTTGGGTAGCTAAGGATTGTCTATCTTTGCATTGGTAGCTCATGTTGCGAGAAAAATAACTAAAGGCAGCAAATGCATCCTTATACAGAAGGGAAAAAGAGGAAAAAGGAAAGGTGAGAGGGAAATTAAAAGGAGAAGTTTTGGTTGGTGGAGAGAGGATTAAGATGCAAAGTTACAAAAAACATGAAGCATGAGTTTACTTGTTAATATAGGGTTCGATTTTATCCTATCTTTTGATAGACTATCATACGGCAACTTGAATGAAGTCCCAAAGATATAAAAGACATCAAACCAGTGATGGCTGTAATCCCCAACCCCAAAGCATACACTCACACACAATATAATCACGTTGTTTTCTCACTGATCAATTTTCAGTTCCACAACAATATTATCCTTGCAATCACAATTAGACTTTAGTTGGAATGCACTAACTGCATATTCTTGTGTGACTTGATGATTTTGGACTGCCATGACATATATACCATTTGATTAGTCATGAGATAGTACATACAACTATGTATGCTATGCTACTCTGTGTTTTGCCGTATTTGCCATCATGTTTCCCATGGTCAAAATTGCATGTCATGATCCCAACTGTGTGATACAGATGCACGAGGCTATTGCACGTGAGGAGTCACATGAGTTCAAGGAAGGGATCGTCACTCAAGAATTCCGAAGAGGTTTCTATCTAGGAGACCGGTTACTTAGGCCGGCCATGGTTAAGGTGTCAACGGGACCTGGTAGAAAGAAACCTCATGCCCCACAGCAGGCTTCAGTTGCTGGACTTGACAACCGATAGTTAATCACTAAAAGAATACTATCATTCAAAATCATTCTCTTTTCATTCTGAAAAAATTCTTGCATAATTGCAGCTCGATACAACTATTCTTGCGACTCTTCTCTTTCATTTAGTTTTTGCAAGAGGAAGCAGTTGATATATTGGTCTACGATCATCTGGCCACTCCTCATGCTAATGCTGTAATGCACTCCAGAGAGGAAGAAACAGAGATCAAAGATTCACCTCAACCAAGTTCTACAGATTCTGCTGAGAGAGTGTGCTCAACCTGATTTGAATCCTTTGCAGATTGGTGTCAAATCAATATAGAATTTGCTTAGAATCAAGGTTTGAGAGTATGTACTCAGCTTAACTTGAACAAGTGTATGTTGGGCATCATTAAGTTTGCTCGAACCGAACTGTGTTTTACATCATTGAAACGAACAACGATTTAGGGAAACAAAGCAACCTCCCTGCGTTATAATACAAATGTAGCAAAACTTATCTTTTCTACAGTTATGAGAGATGATTTTGATGATACATAACAATAATCAGGGGAATGCCTAAGTAGTGGAGCCTCTCTCTCTCGCTCCCAATGGAAGTAATAGCAATCCAGAAATCCAACATATATGTATTCTTGATGATGGCGATGACCTTGGCTGGTCTCATTTGTGCAAGACACTTTTCTTTGGTAGCTTCGTCTTCTTCTGTGAATGGTGCTGCAATAAAAATATATAAAACGAAAATGATAAATCAGGGTAAAATCATCAAAGTGAGACCATGATCAACACCACCAGTAATTAGTGACCAACCTTTTGTCGTCCTAAAGCTTCGGTATCAGTCCTTTCAGTCCATGTGCTCTTCCGAAGCTTGATTGGGCGGTTTCCGACATATTTTCCTGGATCAAGAATATGACATCTTAGATGAGACAGAAGAATCTTAGTAACTACTAGTATTATGCAGTTGGCTATGCATGAGCAGGTCCTTTCGTGAAAAGGGTGTTGTTCCCTGCAGAGATAATTTCATGATATCCACGTCGGGTACGAGTGGGGCCGATGACGAAGAGACCACGACTTACCGTTCATTTCTTTCAGAGCTCCCACAAGATCTGACGGGTTAGCAAAACTGATGAACCCATAGCCCTTTGTTTTGCCAGTGCGCTTATCTCTAACAACCTAATCAAAGATTGGCCGCCATTAGTTACAGTTTCCTCACATGCATCTACAAATTCGGGCCCATATATGCAGAAGATAAACATATCAAACCACATAGGGAAATACTGAAGAAATTGGAATAGGAAAGGGGTAAGTTCACACCAAGGAAACGAAGTTATGCAATACAACCCAAGGACAGTAGGACACTGGCAGAGTTCGGATTCTTAATTGATTACACATCCGGATAACAGATAGGCTTAAATTTTAAAGAGTTCACATATAAACTGCAAGCAATAAAAATCGGCTATCTCGTTTTTATTTTTTGTTCTTGCTTCTCTAAAAAGCTCTCATGAAGCCATAAATCGTAATCATAGATGGTAATAATCACAAAGGAAAAAAGTTGTAGATCTGAAGCATACAACTGCAGATTAGACAAACACACACTACACATCAACATGTAATAAATCAAAGGTAAGGCGTAGTTACAACTGCCTGTTCAGAAAATTATTTCTTCATCAACCCAAATCTGGGATGCAAAGATGAAGTTCCTGTTCCCAACATTATTTCAGAAATAAAATAACATGCTAACACACGTATCTCAGAAAATCAGTACCCCATTCTCTATGCAACAACATGCAAACCAAGTTAAACATATCAGCCACAAGCTCCAATGACAATAAGAAAAATACATGATCTATAAGTCCGACCATAAGAATTTATTTATGATATTTAAGTAAGCCCTCTAAATGTTCAATTTATCAAATCTACAATGCCATTTCTCTAGTTCAAGAGAGATTGAGAGTAAATTCAGAGAATGCCATGGATATAGGTATCATACATTAGTTTCAGAAGGCATTTAGTGCATCATTAAGAACACATTTTGAAGCCAAAATAGGTCTCTACCTTCATGAAATGCGAGTGAGGGCCCCATGCACTTCAAATTACATCTGAAGAGGTCATCATGCAAATGCTCATGTATGACACTCAAAATATATGTAAAACAGAGAGAATACAATTAAATCATGCACCCAGAAAAAAGGGATTCAATAAGTTTGAGAAGATCATACCCTCGCCATATTAAAGGAAGGAAATCTTGCAAAAGCTTTTGATAACACATCATCGTTCACCTCATTTCCAAGATCACCACAAAATAGACGATAGTCATCTGCAAGATGTCAACATATCAATAAATGGAAAAAGATAACATCTTTGCAAGCTTAACTGATGATATGATAATTGGAAAAAAAAAATGTGAGATATCATGAGCTGATCTGCTTTAACTAAGAATTAATTAAGTCCAAAACTGGCAATTGGATGACAATGATTGGCTTAGATTGCATGAGTTTGGCAGAGATCCACATAATACTTCTAATAGTTCCATCAACATTACTACCAATAAAGAAAAGTTGTGCGAATTACAAATGATCAACCATTAATTAGTTCAAGCATGGGCAATGTTCCAAAAAATTGATTCCTAAGAGCAAATTATGTGGAAATTATGTGGAATATTGGACATATCTTCAGGGACAGTTGCATGCAAGTGGATGATGCTAGGTAGTTAGGACTAACGGTATACAGCCCATGAAAGCCCATGGCCCTAATTCTAAGACCATGCCCTAAGCTAAAGGTACCGTATATATATCAATGCTTGTTTTGTAAATGGATGACATAAGAAAAATGAGCATGCTATGTAACAAAACCCAGAAGAAAATGTCCGAAGAACAAACAACCAATTCAAGATCGAACTGCTGCTGCTGAGCTACAAGTTATCATACACTGTAAGATTTGGGTGATATATTAGGACACTTGGTGTTGTTTACGGGAGAGAAAAAAGAAGATACCTTTGGGAATTAGTAATGAGAATAGCATATAAACAGAGAGAGCAATAATTTCATACTTTCAGGCCATTCTGCAAGAGTGGGATCCTCCCAACTCTGTCCGGCAGCTTTCCTAGGAATCGCCTTCTTCTTGGTCTCTGCTTTGTGCTCGATATCACTGTTAGCAAGTGCAGCTTTTACACTCTCAAGAGCTTCTGGTGTTATTGTTTGTGCATCTCTCTGAAACAACTGTTGGGCCTGTCCAGATCAAAACCAGCTGTTACTGAAGAAATATAATTGATAGGCCGAAATATGAACAGCGCCCCTGTATTACTTGCTAGAAAAACATCATAAAACAATCGATTTTTCATTGTGAAGGAACTTGACCTTAATTACTTAACAGAACCTGTTTTGCACATTTGTAGAGGACTTGACACCACATTTATGATCAACCTCTTACTAGACGACTCTCTACTTGTGTGTGCGTGTGGATTTAGCAACAAAAAATATGTAACTAAACTTGGAACAAAATTTCCAAGAGGAAGAGGTACTTCTTGGTTGCAGGCTGCTCATTCGAATACTATCCTCATAAAAAAGACTCAAAAGCAAAAACATTAAGATTGCAATCTAAAAACAATTTCCTTATAAAAAGAATCATCTCAATTATCATATTTTTTCGAGCTTCATAAAACAATAATCAAATCATAAATTCACATTTAATCTTTCCCAATTCCATTTTTCACTTGCCCCTTTATCCTTAATAATAAAAAAAAAGCAATAGACTGCAAAAAGATCACCTGCTGATATTGCGGCAAAGTGTAGACGGTGGAAGGCGCAGGATAAACTGGCACCGGGACAGCGGGAGGAGGGGCGGCACCTATGTAGGGAACCGGAGCCGGCTGAGGCGTTTGTTGGAGATGAAACGGCGTCGGAAAATAGGGCGTGGTGGTGGCAGAGTAGGTATATTGGCTGGACGAGGAAGCGGCGGCCGCCGTGGTTGAATGCAAGTTCGACATAGGAACCCTAATTGAAGGAGAAATCGAGAGGAAACGACGGCGTGGTGATCGGAATTACGACGATTTGGGGATTGCAAGATTCGGACTTTGTAAAATTAAAACGCAAATGGATGGAGAAATCTAGTGGGTTCTTACGCGTTACCCGTATTTATATATTATGGTGCTAACGTTAGCCGGTAGCACCCTGTTTGGACTCAAATTTTACTAACAAGTGCGTTTGAATTTGAGCTAATTGAATTTCTCGATATTCATTTGGGAAAATTGCTTATTTTATCCCAACGTTTCAGTAAAACAACAAAAATATCTCAAACTAATGTTAATTACAAAATTGGCTCATCCTACACCATAACTAGTCATTTATGTTCCGAAAAAAATTGCGGCACGTCGGCGTGCAAACGTGGAAATCTTACGTGGTCTTATTTGACACGTAGATGGGAAAAATTTCTTTTTATGTCCCAAGGTTTAAAGGATACCACAAAAATGCCCAATGTTTAAGTGAGATCACAAAAATAACCCAAAAGATCATTAATTACAAGTAAATATACATTTGCTTCCATAGCATTAGGTGAAAAATATTAAAATCTTTAATATATTTAAATTTGACATAAAAGACAAACACGACGTCGTAGTGATCGACATTATGCATCGGCGCGGCAAAGCCTCAGGAGAGCATCAACGCCTTGGCGGCGCCTCGCCGGTGGTGCCTCATCCTTGATGCGAGTAGCACCCGCGGATTGATCCTCGAAATTGGGGTGGTCGTCCCAGGGGAAGGAGGAGGTGGATGGGGGGTGCACGGAGGAGAGCATTTGTTCCAGAAAGTCCCCGTGCGACGACGTCGGATCGAAATCGGAGTGTTGTTGCAGCATTTCGTGGAGGAATTAGTGTTGATGACCGAGATAATGGTGTTCAGCCCCGACAACTCTGGCTCTCTGCTGGTTTCCCTCATCGCAATTCCTTCTGTAGTTGTTTTAGAAAATAAACTAAACTTGATTAAATCATAGTGGAGGAGCACTCCTCCACTACGTCGCCCTCAACGCCACCGCCGACGGCCGTATATCCGCCGACGAACATGGCGGCATAATGGAGGAGCGCATTGAACACGGGCTTCGGCAGCTGGGACTTTGTCTTCCCGGTAGATGTTCTTGCGGCAACGTCCTTGGTGGTGAAGAGAGTGAAGGCAAAGGTAAAGATGAAGAAGAGAACGAAGACCACGAGCCACGCGCAGTGGGAAGTGGTGGAGAACGACGAACTTGGCGCCCGTCCGTCTTCACTTAAACGTTGGGACATTTTTGTGGTATCGTTTAAACGTTGGGACATAAAAAGAAATTTCCCCCATCTACGTGTCAAATAAGACCACGTAAGATTTCCACGTTTGCACGTCGGCGTGCCTAGTCATTTTTCAGGCGTCAGATTTTTTTTTTTCGGGACATAAATGACTAATTATGGTGTACGATGAGACAATTTTGTAATTAACGTTAGTTCAGGACATTTTTGTTGTTTTCCTCAAACGTTGGGACAAAATAAACAATTTTTCCTATTCATTTTTAAAACCAAATTCAAAAATGATATTAATTGAAAATAAATAAAATTCAAGTTCGAGTTAACTAATTTCGATTAAGTTTAAAGATTTGTGTTCGCATTAAAAATGGCTCAGTTGCTCTAATTCGAGCACAAGTTATTGTCAAAGAATTCAAAAGAATGGCGACGAATTTATTACATAAGCTTATAGTATAATTTTTAGGTTTATCAAGAAAGGGTGAAGCGCATAAATGATCACCATATTTGGTCGAACTTGTGATGTAACCACAATGTTTTAAGTTAAACCATTGTTTAACTCTTAGAGATGCTAGTAACAATTTTCAATTTCTTATAATTCCATCGGTCATGATGAGATTTAAGAAGTAGGTTAAAAGATCCACAAAATTAGAAAATTGTGATAGAATGGCAAATGTGAAAAAGAAAAGGTAGCTTATGTTTCTGCAATTAACTCTTCAAAAAAGTTCGCAGAAAGTTCTTGCATTTTGATACCAGTAAATAGTTTGGGATTTATCAACAAGTAAAAAGGAGAAATTAAAAATTGACTGATAATGATCTAAATTGATTTTCTTTTAAGAAAAGGAGTTTGGCTTACAGGAATACATCATCCTACAAAGATTTAAAAACTCAAGCTGGAATCATGTTCAACACTATTTAATTCATAGTAAAACAAGTTGAAACCTCATAGCATGTAAGTTACAAACTACTGTAAGCACCTATAAACAGCTTAATTTACGAAGAGCCATTTCACAGCATCAAACACTCTTCTCTTCTAGTCCTCTCTGATTCAGAGCTTCTTTTTCCAAAGCAGTAGCTAGTTTGGAGTTGAGAGCTTAGATCAGCGTGTTCTCATTGAATTCTCGGCTACTCTGTGATTCCAAAACATAGAGATCAATTTCATGCCAAAAGATATCCCTAAAATGATGAGATCTAAGCTGCTTACTACTATATCAACAAATACTTGTGAAAGAGCAACGATTTTTTTCATGTAATTGCAAGCATGTCTACTATTTAGAAAGTTGTCCTTTTCCTCATAACATGGTTGTTTCTTACATTCCTTCTATAACTGATTTTCTTGCTATTCTTGAATTTAGTCACCAACCCTAAATGATTAGGAGTTATTTAGAATTTCAATTCTCAACCATCATCATGAAACCTAACACTCTGTACTTCTCCAGCAGTTGCCTATACAGTCGAGAGCTTGGATCAACGCTATTGTCAATGGCACCTCATTAACTCGGCAATGCCTTGAGAATTATGCTGCTAATTAGTTAAAAAAGTACATGAGCGAGAACAACAAAATCTAGCGAGCATTTCTATATTTCCTGAGAAAGATGTTCTTTCGTTTCTATTATCCACTTGCAAATATATATCAACAGCACAAACAAAAGTCTCCACAAGATAACATGACTGTTCTTATGTTCCAACCGTAACTGATTTCATTATACTGCTTATTGTCTTGCTATTTCGTTAAATTTCAGTTGCACCTGAATGATTTTGAGCAAGTCTTCACTCTATATCTCTCAATTCTCACTAATCCACATGCATATATACTTCAAAAACATAACAGTCTCCACACGATAACACAACTTTTCCTATTATTCCATCGATAACTGATTCTTTAGACTGCTCATTTTCTTTCTATTTCTTGAATTTGAATCGCCCGTAAATGATTTAAGTGATTCAAAATTTCAAATCCTCAACTGCTACCATATGATCCAGCACACTCTATACAAATGCAACTAGAATCCACATAATCCTTCCCTTAAAAGCAAATCATTCAATTCAAATGCAACTATATTCAAAAGCTTATAGCTCCGATTATTTTACCTTCTAAAGAGGGATTTTGGGCGTTAATTCTGTTGTAGAACTGAGTGAGTCTTCTTCTACCAGGTGGCTTCGGCTTGATGGTTTTTTTCCTCAGACCAAAAATCTCTTGCACTAGAGGTACATGAACCAGCACCAGCTTCCATGCCAAGAACCACCCTACACACATAACACACAAACATGAGAGAGAGAGAGAGAGAGGTTGCTTCAGCCAAAGAAAGCCCAAGCTACACAAAACGCACAAGTCAAGGAACAAATAAACTCCTAAATGGGGAAAATTAGGCTGCCCAATTGAAGGGCTTGAATAAATAAACCTAAACGACACATTCAAAATTTGATCGTAAATCAGAAAGGATAAAAGGATCCTAATTGATACAATTCAAAAATTTCATCATAAAAAATTAGGAGCAAAACAGTTAAATAGCTAAGCTAAAATAGTTAGATTCAAAAGGCATTTAGCAGCCGAAATTGCAGAATCCATATCAACATGCATAGAGAGAATCACTCAAACATTATGAAATTATGAGCAAACAATCAACTAACAGTGAGGGAGGGATAGAGAGAGAAGCTGACCGAAGAAGAGAACGGAGACGGTGAAGAGAATAGCAGCGATGGGTCGAAGGAGAAGAAAATTGAAGTAGTCCCAATAGGAGAGAGAGAATGATTCGTCGGAAAAAGACTCCATTTTTGGGGGTTGAGCTCAATTTGAAGGTTTCCAAGTCCAGGTAGACGACATTGACATCGTACTTATATAGCGACTTATAACACACGTTTTTAAACTTAACACTCGTTATTTGTGCAGAGTAAAAGTAAAAACTCAAGTATCTACTAAAAACTCAGGATTGGCCAATAGAATTTTTTGCTAAATTTTTGCTGACAAATCCGACTCATTTGACAACTCTATTCATAGCTTCTCGAAGCAACAAGAAATTTATGTAAGGATGACACATAACACACTTGAATTTATCTTACATTAGTAAAGTGAGAAATCAAAATTTACCAATAGTTTATGATTTTACAATCAATTTTCCTTAAAAAATACACTTTACACATTTACTTTAAATTTTGTAGTTGGATACTTATTCCGCCGTTTTTGTATGCTATTTTTAGTTAATTCCTTAGTCTTTGCCACAAACATATTTCTAATCTTGTTGAGTTTGGCTACAACTTCACTTATTATGATTCTATCCAAAGGTGAAGTGCCTAAGCATTCCATTGCCAAACTCAAAAGAGATAACAAGCATTGCTCCTTCTCCGAGAAATCCTTGTCTTCTCCTTCTAGCAAAGTCGCATCCACAACTTCAATTATCGCATTTTGGTTTAACGAGTGGCTCACCCACGACTTCAAGCTCATTTCCTCACCAAACATATCATCCGTGGACCTTCTATTAGTGCACAACTCCAGCAACATTATGCCGAAGCTGTATACGTCGCCGCTAGTGGATACAATGCCTTGAGCTCCATATTCTACATTGAGATTCAAAGGAAGAATCAATTTTAAGAAACTACGAGTAAAAGAGATTTAAATCTCAACCAAAGCCCATATTTTGTGTCATTTGTGATTTTACTAAACATATTCTGGAGATCAAGAAATTGGAAGGAAAAATCACGAAAGACAAATTTATATAAGACCTTTTGATGGTATCAAGATCAGAGTATGTATCAATGACATGTTAGTAGTTTTATTAAAAAATGTCTAGCTACATTAAAAATTTGGAAATGATACAATCAGTCATATCATATGGTACTTGTATTAGGATCAAAGTATTTATGTGGAGGCATATTCCGTGTTAGATTCTAAGTAGAGTTGTCAAATCATTGGCCTGACCCGAGCCGAATATCAATCATGTCTAAAAAAGTATGGCCCATCTAGACCCGAGCCGAATATCAATCGGGCTTGCCAGGGACGCCCCCAAACCAAAAACGTGATTTTTTCGGCTTGCCAACAGACCAAAAATGGCAAACTCGTTCCAACTCAGCCAGATACTGAAAATCATGGCTGCGCAACCCAAAATGGGGCTATGCTGAGCTGATTTTGACAGCTCTACTTCTGGATATAGAAAAGTTAAAAGATGATCAAACCAATGCAGAAAATTTACCTGGAGCCATATACCCAATAGTTGCCAGAGTTCTGGTTTGAGCCGTCAACTCTCCTTCTCCAAACAGCTTGGCTACACCAAAATCACCCACACGAGCCGTCATGTCTTCGTTGAGCAACACATTACTCGGCTTCAAGTCGCAGTGAACAATGGGAGACTCGAGGCCAACATGAAGATACTCCAAGGCATACGCCACATCCACAGCCACGCCCACTCGTTGTTGCAAGTCCAAGAAGCAGTCATCAGAATGCAGCCACTGCTCGAGGCTGCCATTAGGCATGTACTCATAGAGCAAAGCTTTGAATTCTTCACTGCTGCAACAGCCGATGATCTTGATCAGATTCCGGTGGCGAATCGAGCTCAACACTTCCACCTCTGTATCAAAGCTCTTCGCCACTTTCTCAGATTGCAAGTTGAAGACTTTCACTGCCATAGTTAGGCCAGATAAAAGAGTCCCTTTATACACTGTCCCAAAACCCCCCCTTCCTAGTATGTTTCTCTCACTGAAGCCATCAGTCGCCCGTTGCAGCTCAAGATAAGAGCTCCCTCCCCACGAATGGAGCGATGGAAGGTCGTCTTTTGGCTGCTCTTTCATCCTTGATCTTCGTCCTTTTATCAGTAAAACGACTATGATCACCAAAATGAGGGCAAGTATGAAAGGAGGTATCACATGCTTGATGTATCCGATCCAAGAGTTCGCACTCGTGGACCTCTGTCTACTACAACGTGGGACGCGTAGCTGCTGCATACGCATCTCACTACACAAACCATAGTTCTTTAAGAATGATTCGCCACTAAAGTTACCAAAACTACCTCGTTTAGGAATCTCTCCTTCGAGTCTGTTGTAAGAAAGATTCAAGTACTTAAGGTAGACGAGCCCCTCGAGTGATTTAGGTATAGAACCGGAAAAAGTATTCAACGAGAGATCTAATGATTCCAAACCTCTCAATTTACCGATGGATTCAGGAATAGGCCCTTGAAATTCATTATGTGCCAAAGATAGCACAACCAATGACTCTGCTCCTCCTATGGAGCTAGAGACCTCGCCTGAGAACAAATTCCACGACAAGTCCAAATCTGTCGTAGCCTTCAAATTTCCAATCTCAGACGGTAGAGAGCCATTAAAACTGTTTGCAGATAAGTTCAAGGCCACTAGATCACTGAGCTGCCATATGGTGGATGGTACATTGCCTTCCAACTTATTTGAGTCAAAGTATAATCTTCTCAAAGTTTTCATTTCACCAATACACGCAGGGATTTGCCCACGGAGCATGTTGTGGCTCACATAAAAGTCCCCCAAACGGCTTAACTGGCAAAGAGATCCGGGAATGTATCCTTCAAGCTTATTGTACTCGAGATATACGCGTATGAGTTGGCTCAGATTTCCCAGCGTGCTTGGTATGGATCCGGTTAGCTCGTTGCTGTCCAAATACAAGTCACGTAAGCTGGTCAAGTTGCCAATTTCAGCAGGAATTGGACCTCTGATTCCACACCCAAACGCTCTAAAAACCACAAGAGCAGCTGAGAAGTTGCCTATTGAAGCAGGAAGCGCACCGTTCAGCTGATTCATTGAAAATTCTACATCATGTAAGAGTTGGCAGTTTGATAAAGAAGACAAAAATGATGTTCCCGTTAGATTATTCTCCGCAAGAAGAAGGCGCTGCAAGAGTCTTAGATTACAAAATCAGGTATTGGGGCAGTGAAGGAGTTGGAAAACATAACCAGGACACAAAGACTAGAAGCATTGCCGATAGAGCTTGGAATCGGTCCACTGACTTTGTTGCCACCCATAAAAATCCTCTCTAGATTGGGAAGTGAAAGTCCCATTGTTGAAGGAAGTTGCCCAGTGAACTGATTTGATGAGAAATCCATCTCCTTCAGAGATGATATGTTGAAGATGGAAGATGGGATGGCACCAGATAACTCGTTATTTTTGACATAGATATGCACCAGGTCAAGGCTACTTAGCTCGGCTGGTAGCTGACCTGAAAATGTTTGTGAGTGAAAAATCAGACTGCAATAAGATAGTAAAACTTCCTTCCATAGAGAGAGATCATACCTGTAAGGTGGTTGTTGTCTAAATATAGGTAACTTAGCTCAGTAAGATTACCAAGACACTTAGGTATGTTGTCTGTGAAGTTGTTGTTTGACAATGAAATTAGCGAAAGGCTTCTGCAGTTACATATTCTATCTGAAACTCGACCGGTTAACTGATTGGAAAAAAGAAATAGCTGCTCAAGTTTAGTTGTACTACCACACGAGGCCAATGGAAAGCCTCCCGAGAGTGTGTTGTTTGAGAAATCTACAGCCTCAAGAGAAGACATGTTGAAGATATAAGATGGGATTTGCCCCGTTAGAGATGCACCTTGTAGGCTGAGAAGCTGCAGAAGCGAGAGGTTGCGTATGTCTGGTGGAATTCCCCCTGAGAGAAAGTAAGAAAAAGATGTAAAGAACTCAAGAACTCAACAGCATAGCATCATCATCATCATGGACTAAACTAAATGCAAGAAAAAATTTTAGAAAAATAAAGAACATACCACCATTGAAGGAGTTTATTCCTAAGTACAAGGTTTCGAGGTTGGCTAACAAGCCGATGGAGCTTGGTATGCTGCCACTGAAATGGTTATAGGACAACGATAAATCTTGGAGCGCGTTGCAGTTGTGTATTTTAAACGGAATGTTCCCACTGAGGAGGTTTGCAGAGAGAGAAAGTCCACTCAATTGAGGCATATTTTTACAAATGCTGCTTGGGAGCTCACCAGACAGACTATTACCTGTGAGATCAATCCGTTGGATTCTAGACAAGTCAAAGATCCCATCGGGGATAGAATCTGCAATCTGGCCATTGTACTTGAGGTCTAATCTTTCCAAGGCAGAAAGATTCCCAATCTCTAGTGGGATAACTCCACCAAGAGAATTGTAGGCCAAGTTCAGAACCGTCAGCTTGGTGTTGTTACCTATTGAACGTGGGATGCTGCCAGAAAATGCGTTTTCATTGAGACGGACAGTCTCTATTTCCCTCAAGGTTCCCAGCCATGATGGTATTTTCCCACTGAGTTGGTTGAATCCAGCTTCTAAAACTCTCAAACGGCGCAAATTGGACACCTCTTGGGGTATGGAGCCTGTGAAGTTGTTGCTAGTGAGTACTAGAAGCTCGAGAAATGTCAAGTTTCCAAGATTTGGAACAATAGGGCCTTCAAAGCCAAAGCCAGAGACGTTGAGGACCGTCACTCTTTGATCATCCGCGCTGCAAGAGACGCCGATCCAGCTGCAGACAGATGCATCATTAGACCAGTTCTTGTTCAAGATTTGATAAGGGTCTGAGATTATAGCGGTTTTGAAGGCAACAAGTGCATCTTGATCTATAGTTCCATTTGAAACTGTTTTAGCTGAGCAGATTGTGAAAATTCTTGATAACAAGATTGCCACAAGAATGAAGAAGCAAGAAGGTTTCACCATAAAAGTGGAGTTTGTGGGCTTGAAGCAGATTATTTTCAAACTAGATGACATGCACAAACTCTTTTTTGGTATAACTCATACCTGAACATTAACAATGTGAAGTTAGGGCCGCTCAAGATATAGATTTTTGTGCCATTCTAATGTGAACATGGAAACACAATTATAGAAAATCTCAATAATTTCATTGTTTTAATTTGAATTTATTGATTGATTGACCTCAAAATTTATAGCAAAATAAAGCAATCCTAGTTTCCCAGCTAACCAAGAAAAGGACATGCATATAGCTTTAGTTTATTTAATCTCCTATTTATATTTTATCAATACATGCTACATTACTTAATAGTGACAGTATGATTTAAATTAAAAACATGTACTATACTAATTCAAGCCTAAAAAATATCTCTTATTTCACGAAACCATTCACACTACAAAAATATAATATCATGCTACACTGCAAGATGCAAGGTCAAACATTATCTCCTGCTATTAGTGTTTGCAAGAAAATTGGTTCTTTCTGGTCTTCTTCAAACACTCCATTAGCAAACGCAGACAAACGTTGCAACTTTACTTTACTCAGAAGTAATTATGAGGACAAGTATAAACCATGCAGCTCATTCACGTACGCAACATAAAAAATCAAAATTTAATTTAAAAAGTAATAAAATTTCAATCGTCTACCTCCTTTAACCCGGCGGCAGCGGTCAACCCTCTCTCTCACACAGTACAGGCTACCGCCAACGATACTCCGACGACGGATCCCAATTTCTCAGCTTTCTCCCTCAAACCCATGGATTGTCGAAACCGATTTGAGTATTTTTCAATTTCAAACTCTGCTTTTGCTGCTCCTCTCCCAACTCAATACGTGCGCGAGTTGTCACTTTTTGTATTTAGATTAGCGCCGTTTATTTTGCTAGCTAGCAAGTGGCAACCGTTTATGTAGTAGAACTTTTTATAATTTTTTGGGAAATGCATTCTCATGTTGTAATTTTATCATTTATTTCATTACTCCCTATTCAATTTTTATACGTATATTTTAAAGAGTGATTTCTTTTTTGAAATGGAATGTGAATATATTAATCAAGAATCGTCAACCGACAAAACATCTTTCAACCACGAAGTAAAATTAGCAGTCCAACACATTGGTTGCGAACAGTAAGACGCGAATTGCGCCGGCGCATGGCTGACCATAATCCATTTTTTAGAAAAAGTAAAAATGCATTTAAGATGATACTCCGTCCGTCTCACTGGGCTTATCCTATATTTCTTGTTTGGGCCGTCTCACTAGATATATCCTGTTTTCCTTTTCGGCTAAAGTTAACACATAGAAAAACTAGGCCCTCTATAGAACACTCTTTGAAAAGCCTTCCCACTCACATATAACATTTCAAAAGCCTCCAGCTTATTCAACAGGCTTTGTAGTTGGATACTTATTCTGCCGTTGTTGTATGCTATTTTTTAGTTCATTCCTTAGTCTTTGCCACAAACATATTTCTAATCTTGTTCAGTTAATCGGCGGCGAGTTTATCAAGACACTTAGGTATGCTGTCTGTGAAGTTGTTATTTGACAATGAAATTAGCGAAAGCTTCTGCAGTTACATATTCTATCTGAAACTCGCCGCCGATTAACTGATTGGAAAAAAGAAATAGCTGCTCAAGTTGAGTTGTACTACCACACGAGGCCAGTGGAAAGCCTCCCGAGAGTGTGTTGTTTGAGAAATCTACAGCCTCAAGAGAAGACATGTTGAAGATATAAGATAGGATTTGCCCCGTAAGAATAGCACCTCGTAGGCTAAGAAGCGGCAAAAGCGTGAGGTTCCGTATGTCGGGTGGAATTCCCCCTGAGAGAAGGTAAGAAAAAGATGAAAAGAACTCTAAGAACTCAACAACATAACATCATCATCATCATTGACTAAACTAAATGCAAGTTTTTTTTTTTAAATAATAAAGACATACCACTAACAAGGACTTTATTCCTAAGTAAAAGGTTTCGAGGTTGGCTAACAAGCCACTGAAATGGTTATAGGACAACGACAAATCTTGGAGCGCACTGCAATTATGTATTTTATATGGATTGTTCCCACTAAGGAGGTTTGCAGAGACATAAAGTCCACTCAATTGAGGCATATTATCACAAATACTGCTTGGGAGCTCAACAGACAGATTGTTACCTGTGAGATCAATCCGTTGGATACTAAACAAGTCGAGGATCCCTTCGAGGATAGAATCTGCAATCTGGCCATTGTACTTGAGGTCTAATCTTTCAAAGGCAGAAAGATTCCCAATCTCTACTAGGATAACTCCACCAAAAGAGAATTGTAGGCCAAGTTCAGAATTGTCAACTTGGTGTTGTTACCTATACCCCCGAAGGTGAGAGTTTTTATGTGGAGAGCTTGTATGGATGTGATACCGGCGTTGGGGAACCTCCGCGCACATTATGTCTAGGTTGACGGAATTTGCCCCTCTGTGTTGGGATCGGTGGGCGACAACAGCGCATGCTTTGTTGTTTTGCCCTAAGGTCCGAGAGTTTTGGAAGGCGGGTGAGGTCTGGTACTTGTTGAAAGAAGGAAAGGATGCTTCGTTCTTAGACATTTCCATCTTTATGGAGAAGTGTTTGGAGGTCGAGGTTTTTGCGATTTGGTGTATTAATGTGTGGAAGGTGTGGTGTTTTGTTTGTGAGATCCTGTATGGCGATTCAAAGGCGGCGAGAGCGCCGCGGGCAGATGATGGACGCGCGTTATGAGAGTCGTATCAGAGCACGAGAAGTGTGGCGGGGAAGGAGATGCGACTGGGTGTGAAATGCGGTGAGAGAAAGTGGATAAAGCCGGAGGAGGGAGTGTGGAGAGTTGATGTTGATGCTTTGTTCGACCCGAGCTCGGATCGTTTTGGAGTTGGTGTCATTGTGCGGGATTGGAACGGGAAGGCAAAGGTTGCGATGTCAAAAAAATGTCGCGCAAATCAAATATTATGGTAGCGGAGGTTATGGCTATTGTGGAGGGGATTATGCTGTGTATGAAGACGAGTGTGGATGTGTATGAGATCTATACTGATTCGTTGCTTTCGGCGAGACTTATGGTCGATGACGGGGAGATGGAAGACGTTCTGCCTGAGGACTTTGCAGAGATCATTAAAAAGGCAAAGGAGATTTGTTTGGTTGGGGTTTATCATATGTGTAGGACTGTTAATAGAGCGGCTCATATTCTTGCGTAAATGTCTTCGAGATTTGCTTCTGAGATGGTGTACACTACAAAAAAATGCGGCTTTAACGACGGACAATTCTGTCGTTTTAAATGGATTATCCGTTGTAAATGGATTATCCGTCGTTAAGGGGCCATTGTTGATTCTGATATTTCTAGTTGAATAAAGTTTGTTGTTTCTCTAAAAAAAGAAAAAGAAAGGAACATGCATAATATATAAGGGTCTGATATAGCTATAGTTTATATAATCTACTATATTTATTTTATTAATACATGATACATGACTTAATAGTGATAGTATCATTAAAAATATATACTAGTTTGTTCAAAGAAAGTAAAAACTGAAAATATCACTTATTTCACGAAACCACTCACTACAAAAACATAATATATATCATCCTACACCGCAAGATGTAGCTCCTAATTAATGCATAAGTTGCTCTAAAAAATTTCTTAATTAGGAGCTACATCTCACGGAGAAAGTGAAAAAAAGAGTCAGCGGCTGGAAAGATAGAGAAATCTCGTTTGGGGGAAGATTGACTTTGGTCCGTGCGGTTCTTAATTCCATTCCTATCTACCAACTTTCCTATTCGATTATTCCTAAAGTCGTACTCAATAACATTAGGTCTGTTATTTGTAATTTTCTTTGGGGTGGGTCTTTAAATTCTAGAAAAATTGCTTAGGTCAAGTGGGATGAGTTATGTATGCAGATTAGAGAGGGGAGGCTTGGTCCGAAAAATCTTGTCTGGTTCAATTATGCGCTTATGGGTAAATGGCTTTGGCGTTTTTTTACTGGGAGGAATGAGCTGTGGACTAGGGTGGTGAGGGCTCGTCATGGGGGGTGGGGGAGGGGGGGAGACAGTTTTAAACTGGTGGGTAATCAGGATTTTAGATGAGGGAGGCAGATGGATCAGAGATAATTTAGGTATTAAGATGGGGGATGAGGATAAAACGCTCTTTTGGCATCATGTTTGGGTGGGAGGGTCTAGTCTCAGAGTTATATCCTAAGCTATTCCGTCTTTGCTCTAATCAGGATGGGAAGGTTAAAGACTTGGGAGGGTGGGAAGAGGGGGTGTGGGTTTGGAATATCGGGTGGAGAAGGGCTCTTTTCGACAGGGAGAAAGAGCAAGTCAATAATCTTTTGAATACTATCAATGGTGTTGTGTTGTCTGCAGGATCAAGTGATGCTTGGCGGTGGGAACCATCCCCTCAAGGTCTTTATTCGGTTAAGTCGACCTATATCACTTTGAGTGGGTCGACTACGCCGACGAATGATCACGAAGAAAATAAAATATGGACGTTAGTTTGGAGGGCCCCAACACCTTTCAAGGCAATTACAACGGCATGGAGGGTGGTGAAAGGGAGAATGGCTACGTGTGATAATTTGATCAAGAGAAAAATAGAGATCTCTAGTGATGAGGCTAAGTGTGTGGCTTGTAAAAATCACTTTGAAACTACAAACCACATACTTTTCTAATGTAATGAAGCGGCGTGGATTTAGCAGAAGGCGATCAAATGGCTTGGCATTCAGGAAACTTTTCATCATGAAGCGGAGGTACATCTGATGTCTTTCATTAATCTCGGCAGGAAAGTGGACAAAAGATTTCTTATCGGCGTTTGGATTGTTATTGTGTGGTGTATTTGGAAGTGGAGAAATGATTGTAAGTTTAATAAAAGAGTTTGGGATAGGGGAAAGATTTTCTCGGAAATTAAGTCTAGGCTTTGGAGTTGGATTTTGATCTTTTCCTGTCCAATTCCCGTTGATGACTTTAGGAATTGGTTCTCGTCTTAAAACCTTCTTGTCGGCCTCTAGTTGGTCCGAGAGAAGGGATTCACTTCTAATTTTCCTTTTTGGTACTTCTAGTACCTCTTCTGTTTTATGAAATTTTTTGTTTCCTGATTAAAAAAAAATAAAAAAATCTAGAATCCTCCAAAGTTGGTGGAGATTCTTCAACATAAATATCAGACATTTAGCCTCATGGTATAATATTGGAAATATACAGAATACTATATATGTGATTTAGATCTCATGCATAAAAGCATTTGAAACGGGTAGTCACATATATTCTCAGTTCGGGAAGAACTTCTTGCATTGAAATGGATGTGATTGTGTTAACTCACTAGCTACCTGTAAACTTTTGCAGATTATGAAAAGAGAGTTAGGTTAGCTTTTGCTCTACTTTACCTAATTATAATTTTCTTTCCTCTTACATTGTAGTGAGCTTGGGACATCAATCGATATATCTGTGCCTTAAAAGACCATCTCCAAAGGTTTTACACTATTTTATAGCATCTCTATCTCTATTTACAATGAAAATAATAATTCATTTTCAACCATCTACTCTATTTTACAACAAAAAAGGAATATTCTTTTTTAATTATTCAACTTCACCATTTTTTAAAATTAAATTTGGTTCAAACTTAAATATTAAAACGAAAAACTTCATTATTAAAGTTTAATATTATATTAATACAAAAAATAAAAGGATACACAAATAAAAGCATAGTACAAAAACTTGCAAAAATAAAACATAATTAAAACTTACATAAAATCAAAAAATAAAACGTAGGTTACCTGATAATATACTCTATTATCAAATTCTAAAAGAAAACAATAAATTATAAAAATATAGTAATAAATATGTAAATAAAATAAATATTCAATAATCTCTATTTAAATATCCATCTCTATTACACATAAAATAAAACAAATATAGATTACCATATATTTAGGGCAATTGAAATAAAGAAGAAGAAAAGAAGAAAAAGAGATAGCGCAAACTTTGTGATTTACTCTATTTTGGTAAAGGGAGTGAAAGCTGTGAGTTGAATACGTTGTTGCAAGCTCGTGTACTACTTCTCATGCTATATAGTTAAATGAGGAACTTCTAAAAATGAACTTCACTTGTCCGAGGAGGAAGCCACAAGGGTATGAAATGATAATAAATCTGCACAAGCACCATGTGAAGAATCCGATATATCATGATTGAAGCAAACACACGTTGATACAAAGTATCATGTCATCAGAGGGTGCATTATAAGAAGGAAGTGGAGTTGAAGTACGTGAAAAATCAAGATCAAGTTGCCGATATTTTGACGAAGCCATTGCGGTTTGAAGATTTTCGAAGACTTATTAGAGTTATGCTTGGAGTGGAGAAAGAAATGTCAAATTAAGGAGTGTTGACATATTAATTTGACATTATCCATATATTGTCTTTTGGACTGCATGCATAAACTTATTTATTTCAAGTGCTAGAGGCCAGTGACCTTTCAAATATCACTATTTTTGAGAAAAAGAGAATATATATAAATCAAACAATATCTTCAAGAGCCAAATCCCGAAACCATAATGGGAGATCAGTTGATAAGTTGAATGGTGTAATTCCTACATCTTTTTATATAACTACCGTATGTAATCTTCATTTTGAAGCAGATCAATAAAAGTATTATTTCCTCCACCAAAAAATTGTGTTATCTGCTTCTAATTATTTCAGTTCCTAGGATCGAGAGATTTCGCCTACCAAGTCATACTTACCACAAACTTTTTGTGAAGCAGTTGGAATAATCTATATACATTCCTCATATTTTGCCATATTTAACATTTTCCTTCGACTAAGAGGGTGTTTGGTTGAAATAAGCTTCTTTAATTGTTGCAAAGTGTTTGATAAAATAAATTCCTCAATAATTTATAAGTTGTGAAAATAAGTTCCCACAACTTATAATATAAGGCCCCCAAAAAATAAATAGCTCAATCCCAATTTATTTTTTCATAAGCTTATAAGTAATAATTAACCAATTTACCAAAATAACCTTATTATGATTTAATATTTTTATCATATACCTTTTCAATTTTATTTTTCATTCAAATTTTTATTTTTAATCAATTTTTCCTTTTCTCTAAATTCACATTTTTCCCTAGCTTATAAGTTCATTATCAAAACACTTTGACAACTTATAAACTATTGAAGAATTGCATCTTATAAGCTCTTGAAAGAGTTTATAAGCTATTAAAACTTATAAGCTCTTTAAGATAAGCTTTGCCAAACACCCCCTAAATGCTTATAAGCTATCGGAGAAAAGCAATATTGTAATACTACACGTCGTTCAAAAAATGCTTTGTACTATATCGTAAGCTTGGGATGAGAGATTAATTCCGTTACAAAACTGCTTTCTTTTCACTTAAGTATATGAGTAAACATTGGATTATAAAGTGCAGTAGGTGACATGATTGGTTTTATACGAGCGCAGCGTTGAGCTAATTGATCCCAAGATTCTTGCACCAATCCTCTATCATATCGCGGATCAAGGAGTTTGGGACGAGAACAGTGTGCGATAGCACCTGCTGAGTTTGAGGGCATGTCCTCTTCGCAGAATTCAACCATTCTTGAATGGAGGGACGATCATACGTCTGCAAGAAATCAAGTATTCATCAAAATACAACCATACAAAATTCATTATATTTCAGTTTTCTATACAAAGTTGGCCCCAAATATATTTCAGTTTGGATGCCATTACTCATAGGATAGCATTTACTTAAGTAATAATTTAGCTAGTTTGATAAAATATAAAATTGAGTATTTGAAACATGCAATGCAATCCATCAAAATAATTAAACCATAAGTTAACTAGTATAATTTTTATTAATCCATCTAATCACTCAAAATAAACCTACCTAGGGTATAATCGAGTATAAATTAAATCGATCAATCAACCAATCAATCGGTAAAACAATTCATGGAAGCGAAACACCTCATGTTCTGCCAAATTTCGATAAAATTCATTAACAAATCGTCAATTGAATAAAAATATTATTTGATTAATCCTACCAAGAAATAGATTTATTTGGAAAAACAGCGCAAATGAGGAGATCAAGGCAATATATGCTTTTCTGCAAAATTGATTAATCTTAAACCAATATGAATCTCCCATAAGACTACGCATGCAAATTCAACCATTTCCAACCAAATCACCTCACAATCACAATCCAAAAACACACACACGTACAACTCCAACCTAATCATTCGTGCCAAATATGGATCGGCAAATTCATTTATAATCGACATTGAATAAAAACCTGATCACACAATCGCAGCAAGAAATTGATATGTATATTAGCAAAAGTAGGGCAACAGATCAGCGATAGGTAACTGCAAAATCTAATTAAGCTCACTCTTCTTTTTCCATTACGAAGAAAACTACGCATACAATTGAGAAGAAGACAAACCATAATTTCACACAAGAAAGATATCAAATCGAAAACGAACCACTCCGGTGGCGACAATGACGGGATCCTTCATGATTTTCTTCGACAGCGGGCACATGAACTCCTCTGGCACCATCGCCGTGGGGATCGTATCCAGGTGGAGCTGATCCAAACCAGTCGTCTTCTGCAGTTTCGCCTCCCTCAGTTCCACCAGCATTTTCTGCGCCTCATCCACCGTCTTAACTTCCTCCACCACAATCTGCTGCATCGCTTGCATCTTCCTCGCCTGATCCGCATCGCTCACTTCGCTTTCCGCCATACCAACTCAATTGCATTGCGATTCACAGCTCTCTCTCTCTCTCTCTCTCTCTCTCTCTCTCTCTCGTGTTCAGAGTGAAGTGTGGAATCGAATCAAGAGAGTTAGTTAGTGCTGCTGTTAGTTTTGGTTTTTGCAGAGGAGGCGGTTAGGCGCGCGCGGGGTTTGTGTGTTGTGTGTGTGGGGGGATGAATTTAAATTCATGACAATTTAAAAAAATATGGAATTTTAGAATTATACACTCGACAAAACTATGATCAGAATCTCAGTGAGCATAATTTCTAGATTTCTCCCTTCATTTGTTGCTAACTTTGTATTTATTCATTTGTTTTTCATCTCCTGGTGATATACAAGAACCATGGATTACCCATATCAATTTTGGTTAGTAAAAAAAAGTAGTCACAGACATAAAAAAGAATAATTATAGAATTACATAAAATATCTTTATGTATATGATGTGAAATTATATAAGTTTACACATGCGTGTAAAATGCAAATTGTATATTAATTTCGCGTCGTCATTATAGCAGCTAGTTTTACATAACTAATATTTGTGTGCTCATGTGTAGTCTATACTAGCCTTTATTATATTATTTGATAAATTATTAATTAGAAATTAATTATCTAATGAATTTCTTAACATATGTATTCTTATTTTCAGATACATCTTTGGAGTATGTATAACTAAACGTACTTATAACATAACCACATTTAGGGACATAAATTAGAATTAAAGATATAAACCAACATAATTTCTTGTAAATGTGATATGATCATACAATTCCAATCTTTAAATTAAAGTGCATAGTAATTTTAATCAACAAAGTTAATCGAACTCTATTTCTCTTTTCATCTCAATATTTGATTTCATTATACGAATATACGAACATATATGTGCATCAAAATATAACGACACGACGCTATTTAGAATATCTCTTCAAGAGATAAGGCCGTATGCAAGGCGAACTGGTCCAGGCCTCGGAATGCAGCTTCAAGACCTCCCTCGCCTTCTTCTTCAAATACACATCCCTACAACATATCATCAATAGATATAGTCTTCCAAGTTTTAGAAACCAGAATATAATCAAGTTGGGATGAATGTACCATTTGTCATTTGATTGATTGATTGGAAAGATAAATACTTCATACATAATCAGACTTTTGGTTTCTTTTATTATTATAAAAGGGGAAATGTTCGATTTTTCCTTTTAGGCCCGTTTGGTAGGGCGGGCGGGTTAGATAGGATACATTAAGTTTGTAAAGACTAGTTAGCACAGTTGGGCCTTTCTTGTGTATTGTAGTATGGGCCTTGGTTAGGTTTAAGACTCCACAATATATATATGTGTTGTAACTATCTTTTTGGCAATATATGACAATCATTATTTCTAGTCTCTACAAAGTTAATATGATTATTTCCGTTGTTTGGTAGCATTTTGCTTTGTTCCTTTGGCTTGTTCTAAAACTAAGGCCGATCACATTTTCCACTATTCGAAGTAGTTTTGAAACTAGAAAATTGGCGAATACAATTTGACTAAATTGAACAGTAAATGTTTTTTTTTTTTTTGTGTTTTTTCTCCTTCTCTCTCTCCCTCTCTCTCACAAACTCAAGCGCCACTAGGGGTGTAAAAGAGTCGAATCAAATACTATAATGTTCTGTTTGTATTCGTTAAAGTATTTGGTTTTCGAATCAAACTTCAAACACCATCCGAATACTTTTTTCTACTAGTATACGGTTCGTTGTAGTATTCACGAATTTCGAATCGAGTCGAATATTTGTTTGGTTTTTTATTATATCCTAAATTGTTCAGCTCGAATATTCGGTTAGAAAATATCATATTTTAACTATTCAATTCGATGAGCATATATATTTTATTCAAAAATTGGAAGGAAAAAAAATTTAAAGTAATATTTTGATAATATGGAGCTATAACCTATATACAATATATTTACCTAACAAACACTTAAACCAAATGCAAAAATGAGGAAAAGTAAAAGAATTAATTAACGGAAAATAAAAGAGATAGAAAAAAAAAATCTATTCATAAATATTACATGACCAAATATCTTCATAAAACTAAAAATTAGATAGACTTGTCAACTCATAATACCTAAAAGGGTTAATGGCCTGTAAGTATCGAACTTTCACAATTTTCTAGTTGTGTATACCAACCTTAAAATCTGTATATATACATTACTGAATTACCAAACTTTCATTATTTTCTAATTTTGCTACCAATAAAAGTTTCGGCATTAGTAATGCTGACATGGATGGCCGAAAAATTGACGTGACATTTATTTTAATAAGATATTGGCATGTAAATTAATAAACTTTCATTAATTTCTAATTTCGACGACGCATTTTGATGCTGCAGAACGCTATGTTTTGGATCCGTGTGTTGCTGTTCGAAGCCAAAAAAGTATTCTTATTTGTGTGTGTGTTGGCCTAGTGGTAAGAGGTTAATGTCCGAGGCCAAAGGTCTCGGGTTCGAGTCCTCTGTGAAGCGGCCTTTAAATTTGTGTACCAATTTAGCTCGAAGCTGCCACTACTCTTATTACCCTTTCAACGTGGTTGGTGGTGGCGGAGTTGGACATGTTTCTGACCAGTATTTATATACCCTCCGTCGCCTCTCCTTTGCCCGAATCAGCCATTGCTATCTTCCTCAGGGATATGGTGAGTCTGGACCATCGCATCCTCACCAAAACTAGCTACTTCTTCATACATTTTCATAGCATTATCAAATACAAATTATAAACTGTATCACGCTTATTCATTAATTAAGTGAAACAAAAAAATTCAGTAACATTTGTTGCATTAATTTTCTCATGTTTTATTAGGGATACTGGCGTCGAAAATAAAATCTTCATATATATATATATATATACTATACGAGTATGACTATGAGTTAGAAAATATTAAATAAATATTTTTTTATATTCCTATGTTAAGTCTTTAATCCTTCCATAGAATGTAGAACTTACTAAAGATAGATTAAACTTTGATGAAAGAAGTTGGAAAAGTAGATAATACTTAAAAAAATTAGTAGGCCTCTCTACCTCAATCCGAGGCCCGAAAGGGACACCTTATAAATGGGCTCCACCTCCACTAATCCAAACCTAATCTACTTATTAAACCTAACAAAGCCCAAATGGCATAAACTCTTGATAAAGCCCAAATGGCTTAGCCCATTTTACAATAAATTGAAGTAAAGATTCGAATTCGAGACTTCGAGTCTCAGTAGTTAGGGCATCTCCAGGACTCCAACCCTCAAATACTATTTTCTATAGTTTTATAAATTTTCATAAAATGGTTTGAGTATTTAAATAGTGTAAATTCAAATATAAGTTTGAAGTAGAAAGAAAGGTGAGAAAAATTTATTTTAAGTTTGTGATTTGTGTAGGGTTAGAGCAAAATTTCCTACTCTAAAATAAGTTATTGGTATGGATTGGAGATGGTCCTTATTTGTCGCCATGTGAGACGCTTCATAAATTTGTCTAGTATAAATGTATTCTTCTATATGATTTATGCAATAAATTTTATAGTATAATTCATTTCTCTTATATAATGTACCACTTGTGGGAAGATAGATATACTACACTCTACACGCCATTTATGAGTGAAAATTATTTTTAGGGATGAGTATTCGGATTTCAGATCGAATTTTTGTCTGATTTGATTCGATCCAAAAATCCGAATTTTGCGTAAAATCTGATTCGATCCGAATCCAAAAATTCAAATTTTTTTATAATAATCCGACCCAATCCGAAAAATTTAAAATTTACTTATATAAAAAAATTAAAAATCCAAAAATTTAAAAAGTGTATTATTACAACATAAATATATAAGATAATATTATTAATATTATATTTATTTGTATATAATACGAATAATATTATATTAATAATATCATATACAATATAATATGATATATACATATAATATTATATTAATATTAAATCGAACATAAATAAGATAAATCATATAGCGGTTGATTTGGGTGAAAACGAGAGCTACATTACAGAGGAGACAAAAGATTAGTGAAATCAAGAACTCGCATAACTTATTCAAACGGACTCGGAATCGAGAACGGTTTGCACCGGTGGATTCGGTGTAACGAGACGAGTCATTTAATATTAATAACTCGAATCCCAAGATAGGACCTTCTAGAAGCTTCTAGAAGCGCTAGAGGCTTCTAGGGATAAAGATGTAATTTTTTAATTATTTTAATTAATTAAGATAAATATCAAGCCATGACTTTTTGACCATTATTCATCATCTTCAAGCTTCTCTTCTCCCCCAAAATTTCGAACCACCTCCAAGCTCCCTTAACCAAAATTTTCTTCTTCCATTTATCAAATTTCAAGCCGAATTTTGCGTTAAAATCGAAGAAAATCCTATATCTAAGGTAAATAAATCCATTTCTCTTATTTTTTAGCTTACAAAAATTGATAAAAATCCTCTTTTAAATATATGAAGTTGTCGCCTATTCTAGGTATAAACATACATGGTTTTGATTTTTAATTATGTGATAGTAGTTTGCTAGAAATACATGAATATGCTTGAATTTGAAGAGAATTTCAACAAATTATGGTTGATTTAAATTTTCCCCTAATTCCTACATGAACCCTAGTTGTGAGATTATGAAAATATGAGCATGAATTAGCTTGATTTGAGCATGGAAAGGTGTAATTTGATATCAATAAACAAGATTAGAGCAAGAAAATCAACTAAAATCCAATTCTATTAATTTTCCCAAAATAAGCAAAAAGTTAAGGGAATTAACTTAAGAGATTTTGATCTTGTTTGTATAATATGAGATCATAATTGAGTTTATTGGCATGAATAATGCCTAGGTTAATTTATTTGGAATTTTTCCAACACTAGAAATAATTTTTCCAATTTTAATTGAACTATGGAGGTTTATAGTTTATATATGTATTGATGGTGTATAGCTTAAATGATCATGCAAGGGTGTTTACTAAGCTTAATCAAGCATGATTAAATTTAAAGATTTGAATTAGAATCACCCTTATATTAAGATTATTATTTTTCAAGAATAAGGGAATATTTAAAACTAATATGTAGAGGTTTTATTTGCTTGATTTATTAATCTATATGAGATCAAGGATGAATATAATAGTTAGTATGAATTTATGAGATTTTATTTCATAAGTATAAGATTTCCAATTTCTGTATAGAATGTTCACCGAATTTTTAGAACAGGTTTCACTCATTGGATTGATCCCAAAATTTTATCACAGATTCTTCATGGTGTCTAGTAATTGTGTATTTAATTTCATAATTTTTTGGATAGTATAAAGTATTTATTAAATTCATGAGAAATGACTGCGCAAAACTATCATTTCTAAAATTCGAGAATTATAAGTAATTAGAAGATAATATGATGAAGATTATGTAAGCTATATAAGTTTAAGAATTAATAACAGTTATAAGGATGCAATGACCCGAAAATAGTCCCCAGCCTAGATAACCCAAGTCGAGATAACAGTTTATTATTAGTAGCTTTAAGACAAAGCTAGTGAAATAGTAATACCTTTCCTAATATATTCCCTATTTATATTAAGGTGCGAGCGGAATAGGGACAGAGGAAAGGGAACTGAAGGAAGAGGGAGAACAGTTACTAGAATAAGCCTCCAAGTCAGGTGGGCTTTCTGAACTCTAAGTTATGAGTTCTCATGAAAATATTA
>JAYJMF010344749.1:0-12184 GCA_036873715.1 Salvia sclarea
CATTAAACTGATCTTCGTCAGTTCAGTCCGTCTTTTCTTCCTACTGACCTCTTTGACACTTTGATATTTAACTGAAGTAAGAACTTCAGTTTTATGTAGTGAAGGTTCAGTCCACCTTATCGTTGATACTGACTAAGTCATAACTTCAGTATCTTCGAGCTGCTTACTTCAGTATGTTATACTTCAGTCGAAGTGAGAACCATAATACATTCTTCAGCTTTGCAGTCTTCAGTCTTGATCTTCAGTCTTCAGCAACTAGCTATTTTAAAGACCAAAACATGTAGGTCTTCTAAAAATCCTAAGGAAACACATCATGGGGTTCTGGGATCATTAAAACAATATCACACTTAACATATATTTTCCCAACAAATTGCGTGAATCAACGTCTATGCCTAGTTAATTTTACTCTTTGTCTGGGTCTTTCTATCACGTGAATTCTCATTGTTTGCGTGAATTATTTTCATGTGCGTGAATTCGTTCCGTTTGCGTGAATTGTCGCCCTATGCGTGAACTCTATTTTCTATTAAGGTAGTTAATAATTTCGTGAATTCTCATCTTTCGTGAATTCATATCAGAGCGAGTTTTCTCATGAAACAAACGAGATAATGATGAAGTTATCTTATGATAAAAAAATAAAGTATAATTTGATTTGATATGATTAATAATAAAATAGGTAAACATTCATAAAATAGTTAAATTCAAAACTAAAAAAGAATAAATTAAAAAGAAAATTAGGAGATACCAGTTGTTGTAAACCGTATCTCGCAAGAATTAAAGGATTTGCATAATTAAGTCAACCCTATCTCGAAAGAATTAAAGGAATTGCATAATTATGGTTATATAAATAATTAAATATTCAAAATGACTAATTTTTATCTTGTTTGTTTGATGGGTTAAATTTTATCACCCTTAAAGTAAAATGGTTAAAAATACCTATTTCCTTTTCTTGTTAAATTACATTATTTTCGAAAATTCAGGAACTAAGTAATTTTAATCGAATTGTCCATTTACATAATTACTCTTTCACTGTAATTACGGAGGAGATACATTATTGTATTTCCAGTTGGTAGTTTCAATTTCAAAAAGGACATGTTTGGTCTTTCGTTAATCAAAGCCGTAAAAAATGAAGAACCCTTTCCTTAATCAAAAGAAATTTTAGTTCATATATAATTTCAAATAAGTAATTGAACCTGACGATTTCCATAGAACTTCGGAAATATGATTTCGTTAATCATAAGTTCAAATTTATTCAACTATTTTCAACATTTATTTTTGGAAAGCTAACATTATAAATTTATTTATTGTATGTAAATAAGTGTACTATTTCGGGTATCAATGCAAATATAGAGTAGATTTTTCAATCGAGTGATATTAGTACTTTTAACTTTTAAGTGTAAAAAATCAAATAAAATTAGTTTATTTTAAAATTTAAGTTAAATTTATACTCAATAATTGTTATTTCCTAATTTGAATATCAAATTAAAAATTAAATCTTGAATTTGCATTGTTAAATGAAAGCTAGAATGCTAGTTATATTAAAAATTATTTTTTTCATTTATAAAATTGAATAAAAATTAAAACTATTAGTTATTATTAATAATTAATCTATATTTATAATAAATCAACCATTTAATTTTTATTTCAATTTAAAAAGTTTAAATGAATTATTTTTTTTCCTCCATTGAAGTAAATTATGGCCACCCCATTATAGCTGCATAGATTTATTCTTTTCAATATTACCCCCATAATCATTACAAATTCTTTACTTTTCTAATTTTCAATGCGATAATTAGAAGTAAAAGAAGTAAAAAACACTTTTCCTTGGTATGTGTAAAATGATCTCACGAGACGCTTAAATAGGGAGGGAGTATTTGCCTAGTTTTTGGATGGTGCATTTATTTAATTTAATATGCAATCATTATTTCTTCTTGATTTAGTAGGGAAAGGTGGTTATTATCTAAATAAAACATCATTCGATAAAAAAAAAAAATGGGGTCTTACACGTGAAGGATTCACTATTGTCATTGAGAATTTCCAGAAGAATTCAATCCTTAGATTTTTCTTCTGGGTTTGTATGAATAAAAGTTTAATTAATAATTTATTTAGTAATACACTTTAGGCTAACATGCAATAGATAATTTTACTTGTTTCCAAGATTAAAATGGATCCAGCTGTCTTCTCAGTTGGGAAAATATCGAAAGATGCAAAAGCTGAAGGCATAAAAATCAGAGAGTCACAGAGAGATGATGTTCAACGATAAGGAATATAAAGCTACAAAAACACCACTGAATCAACAAGCTAATTGATATTTAGATGATTTTTCAGTAAAAATCTCAGGTAGAGATGAATGAAGCAAAGCTCTGCCCCCTCTGCCTAGGTAAATATTAATCTCCCAATACCACACCATTTCCAAAGCACAGAAAAATTTAGACACCAATTGACCAACATCTACTTTCTTTTTACAGATACTTGATAATGACTGTAATCAAACAGCGCCAAAAAGAACGAACCTTAGCGGCAGGATTTAAAGCAGCTGACGGAGCTGTTGTGTTTCCTTCCGAAGTGATTGGAGTTCTTTCACAATCTCAGCCTGATTTTCCAATATTATCCCCATTGAATTGGACATCTCCATCTGCACATTATTTGCAAATGTTAGGGAATCAGAGTAACTGAGAGACCAAACAGGCAAGATATCAGATTTATACCTCTTGCATATGGAATTGCCTTAATATTTCCAAGTGAAGATTACGCATGTCATCGTGGATAGATTTCTGAAATGAAGCAAGAGTTTCTTCAAGTGTATGCTGAAAAAGCTGGAGTGTGAAAGAATTTCCCTGCTGGGAGTCGGACTGTAGGGGAGCCTTTGGCATATGTGTCATTCCACCCTACAACAAAATTACACAAGTTTGATTAACCACTGTCATGGAATATGACTCAGGCATTTGTATTGATTCGGCATGTATCCACAGCACTGCTTTCAAGGAACAGCAAGTCCTGAATATTGTTCATAAATGAGTCATAACACTAAATTGCATCATATTAAAGCACACATAAACATAAATTTATTGTCGTCTGAAAGAATGCATACCAGAAAATGACTGCAGAAAATTCAAAAACAGACACTGCGACATTTGATGTTCCTTACATTTATAGTTGCACGGGCACTGGTTCCTGAGGCTGATGGAATTTCAGATCTTGATAACAAGCTGTTGAGAAGCTCTTCCCTAGTTTCTGCTCCTGTTTTCTTAGATTTTGGGGAACCCACAGGAAAAGATGAAGTATCATTTAAGGATGGTGTGGCACCTATTCTCTCTGCATAACTGGAGAATCTTCTAGGATGAGACAGAGCTAGACCAAGATTCTCCAGATTAGCTTGCGCTGAAATGCCTTTTGTACCTAAAGGAGAGGAAACAACTTCTACAGATCCTTCTTGATTGAGGGTTTCTCTGACTCGTAAACTGTTCAGGCTCAGGCTTGATGTTAAACTGCTTGTACTTTGATTTGTGGGGACACTGTCTTGTAGTTGTAACCCAGACAGCAATAGTCCAGATGACAAACTAGTTGATGTCAATGCTGGAAAACGAGAAGGCAGGTTGATGGATTGGTGATGCTGACTGGATTTCTCTGATAATCTCTCACCGCCCCAAGCTTCAGGTGGTGTAATGGAGGAAGCATAATCTGTACTGGTAGATGCAGGTGCAGATGTCAACTGTGTGTATGTACAAGCGGTATCATCCTGCAAGGGCTTCAACTGTATCAAAGTATATATTGCAAGATGACATGTGCAAAATAGCCATTAGTTGTAATGGCCAATAAAGTAGTTAACTGTGCTAAGGAACGGAATAGTCAATTAAAAGACAGCAGACAGTGTGTAATAGATCAGCTGTACAAGTAAATCTTTGAAGGTTTCATGTGTTTCTCCAGAATACCAACAGTATAGGTGTGTTACACATATAAGGTCTATCCGTCTATATAACTAAGACCTTCATAGAACGAATCAAAAAGCAAAATTTGAGCTTTTTGATAGCAGACAGTGTAAAAAATTTGAAGGTTCATGTGTTTCTCCAGAATACCACTTATTAAAAGTAATCCTCAATCTAATCATGCATCAGATGCTCTCAAGTCTCAAATAAAAGCTTATGACTACAAATGCCTGGATTTTAATGAAGTCAGCAACTCATCAAGGAACACTCCACCCCGAGTAAAATATAAAAAACATTCATTGACATGTCTAAAAATGGATAGAGAAAAGCATTGAGGGCTTCAACTAGATATAACAGAGGGTGTTTTTGTGTGCAGAAAGCAGGGTTGGTTGAAGCATACATCATCTATGTTTCAACTTAAAAGGTCTTTCCAAGAATTATTTGCTGTATCCATATTTTTACTAGAAAAAACCTCCAATGACACTTTCACATCATCACCGACCTTGTTACTTCCTTATATGTCATCTCTGAAGATGCAAGAGGCTTCATCAAATTTCAGTTGATTTAAGAAACAACCATGCCAAATCCTTGAACAATTTCCTTTTTTTTTCAATTCCAAAATTTAGTCTCCAATTCTAGTGTGGAAAACACCAATAAAATTAATTTATCATTATGAGGTATGATAACAAGCTTAACATTATAGTCACTACTAAATTTAAAGTTTCAACTACATCCTGCAGTATAACCTGACTACTGATTAAAAAAACAAAAAAAAAAAAAGACAAATGAAAAGAAACCACAGAGACTAGCAAAAAGTACCTGTTTAGCTGAGGAGTTAGATTTCCAATCAAATATTGGATGGTTATCATGCATGCCTTCCTCAGAAAGACCAAATCTTCTAGAAGGAAACAAAAATGAAGATTTTCTATCCAGATCTTTCTTTGAAACATCACGATCATCCCACAATTTGTCAACAGAGGGTGTAATCGATTGAACTTCCATTAGAGGGGAGAACACCTCCATATCATCCTTAAAGTTATAGCTTCGAGGTGCATGCAATCTGGTGAGAGCTCCGCCGGCCAATAAGCTGCTCCGGAGAGGCGTTTCTTCCGAGGCAGGCAAATTAATAGAACTTGATGCAGATCCAGCAGGAAAAGAAAATACATCTCCAGACGCAGTTCGGATAGGATTCCTAGTTCCAGACACCATCGAGGGCATTGAAAGGCTAGAAGATGCCCGAGAGGGAAGTGGATCAGGCATAAGAACAGAATCCCCCAGATCACCAGCCAAAAGAACGGTATCATCTGAGCAGTTGTTCTCATTAACTGATACTGGTTTTGACCTTTGCCAGCAGAGATTTGTGACGGCCTGATAAAGATGAATGAAGTTTAGCAATATTTTGATGCATAAAATAATGGACTCAAACAATGCAAATGCTGTTATTCTGTGTAAAGTTGTACGAGCTCATCCTGATGAAGCGTTTCATTATCATAGGGGAACTGGAAGGTGATCCTTTGATCAGCCTCATTACCAGCTACTAACTTTATGAAGAAAGAATCAAGTCTACGTTTTCTTGACAAGATTGAAACATTCCAACAGAAAAACAGTAGATCACAATACAGCACTTGTAATAAAAGTGCTTTCTGTAGTAATTAGTATGATAACCATTACTAAATACTAATTACAAATATAATAAAATCTCCAAACAAGTTAGTTCAAATGATTCTTGAAATGTGATTATTACCTCAGAATTCCCATATGCACGAAGAACTGTGATTGGTTGTGGTTTTCCACGAATGTCATAGAATACAATTTGACCAGTGCTTGTTCCAGCTGCCAAGGTTAATCCGTCGTCAGTGAATGCGAGTGAAGAAAAAGGAGCCTCATAAGGAATACAAGAAGATGGCTTCTTTGACCCTGAGTCAAATGTATATAACTTCATATCTAGACCAACACTAGCAATAATCTGTCAGATACACAAGAAAAAAAATTACTACATGGAATATGAGTTACACTACAATTTCATTTTAGTGAATGCTAATGCCCTAAGAGGACATAAAAATGAATATAAAGCAGAGAGGCAAGCGACCTTGTCATTGGATGGTGAAAAACTAACGGCGGAGGTAGGCGCTGAATGCTGCTTCAACCAAGAAGCCTGAAAATGCAGAAGGGTTATGTAATATAGTAAAAGTAACAGACCTCAAGCCAGTAAGGACAAATGCAAAACTTATCAAACAAAATAAGTGTAGTTGTGTAGGAAGTAGTTCAGATTGCATAACCAGGGGGTAAATGAATTCAAATATTAGAACCAGTAGTCTAAATTACTGATAATGTCTAATTGCAACAAGTTGCAGCTAAAAAAAGGCTGCCCAGCCAAAATGTATAATGGAGTTCTAGTGTAAGTATGAATTACCACTTCAACAGAAATGCAATAAAATCTAAGGCTGATGAAAGTCATCTTACTGAATTGTTATTGTTCTTAAAGCTCGATTCTGTTTATCAGTTTATGCAGTGCCAACATCTCTATACACTACAGGCACACATCAGATAAGGAAAATAATTCCAATAAGATGCATTATTTGTACAATATGGTGGACAACTTATTAATAGTTAATCACGGAAGAAATTCATAAAGCTTCAGAATCTTCTTTCTGCTAAATTGCCAACAACGAAAGGAAAGTTCTGAAAATCCCAAATACAGTATAATTTACATCTACTTATTTAAGCAGGAAATAACAAAGAAAATAAAATATAAAATTTTACTACCAAAAGCACAATCAGCGACAAAATTTTAATATCTTTCTGACATTAAAATCCAAATTCGTACAGGACTAATTTTTTTAAAAGAAATCAAGCATCCTCATAAATACATGATCCATTTTTTGAAAGCTAACCTTTGGACTGCGGCCAGTTGTATCCCACATATGAATGGACCCATCATCACCAGCTGTAACCAGAAGGTGCCTGCTGATCCTAGAATAATCGAGTGCACCCAGAACCTGATCTTGTAATGTTTTCGAACAAAATAGTTGTTAACATAGCAATAAAATGTGTAAGAGGAATTACAGTAACATGAGTGCTCAGAACAATGTAGTTAACCTGTCCATTAGGGTCCCTGAGTTCAGCAGCTTTTGTGCCAGAAGCTAGGTTGTGAAGTATAATATCTCCTTTACGACTTGCAGAAGCTATATGCTCATCTTTGCAGTTGTACATAGCCCCTGTTATTGTATCAGTATGGCCTTTCAACCATTTGACGCATCGTTTGTTCTGAAGATCCCATATACGCACAACTTGACCAGTTCCACCAGAGCAAAGATATCGAGACCCTTTATTGCTGAAGCTGATAGTTGATATAGACTCTGAAGGCTTATACATATAAGAACAATTATGAGACCAAAAACTTGCAAGTAGAAGAACCCATGGGTTTCTCCAGGAGATTGACATTTGCTTATTTTCTCAACTTCATGCACTCTCCTAAGTCTCCTTTAACTTAGGTAGCATCAGTAACACATATTAATATTATGAAAGCATCCACTGATCGACATCAGGTAGCAACCCAGAAAATGTTACAATTCCATAATATTAGTTGGAGCATCTGCTACCATCTCACTCACTTTGAAAATTAGCACTCAATTGAAGAATTACTGGGAAATAAAAACAGCAAAAAGGATGTCGTGCAATCTATTTACGGAAAGACTCTAGAAAACGTAAACACCGCTCCTAATTTTAGACAATGTACCTCGACTGTTTCGCCCCTGGCATTCTTGGCCGGCACCATCCACAAGCTTTGCCCATTCTTCCTCCATAGTGAAACCTTACCATCTTCACCAGCGCTGGCCAAAACAAAATCTAACAAAGCGAAAAAATTAAGAACTCAACCTCCCGTCCAAAAAAGTTGCAGGTGACTCCCAGTTAACAAGTAGGGGGAGAAATCCAATAAACGGAACTGGCGAAATGGATTGGATCTACGGAAATATGAAGTGAGAATGCACTAACTGTTGTGGTTCCATCTGACAGAATTGACGCGCGAGCCTGGCGATGGAGAATGGGTGAGAAGACAGGGGTTTTGAGGCTCCACCGAGATGTCGAAGAGCTTGACGGTGTCGCCGCCGCTGGCCGCCAGCAGCAGCTTGGCGGATTCCGGCAAATTCATGATTCAATGACACAGTGTGTGGTGAAAATTGGGGATTTTGGGGCTGTAGACAGTGGGAGGCGAGATGAAATGAAATGGATGGTTTCTTTTGCTGCTTTTGTTGGAAGAAATTTGAAAAATAAATTTGGGCTAAAACCAGGCGCCTTTAAATTTAAGTAAAATACTCGCTAAATGCATTTCTTTCTACATTCATAACGGCAAATTTTGTGATTATGAAAATGATGTAGTATAAAAATATAATGAATTAAATTAAATTCCCGTGATAAAATTAAGTTTCTGGGCTCGGAATACTTTTTTTGTTTTTATTTATTTATTTCTTTTTTCGCTATTAATTTTGGGAAATAGGTGTCAAGACTCAAGAGCAATCCATTAAACCACATGGATTTCCCTAACAGTGTATCATCAGCATGAAATTTCTTAAGTCAAATGAATTTATTTGGATTCCTCTCACGAGTCTCTTCCAATTGTACCGATACGTATGGATATAAATCGAGCTAATCCATCATATTTTTAAGTCAACTCATTCAGTTTGGATGATTTTCGTTTAGGCTATATGAGGCCAAAGTTTATGGGGGTATTATATTCACTAATTATATTTAAATTATATTAGAATTGTCATTTTTTTATATTTTTTAATCTTTAATACTTAATAAAACATGATTGACATTATTAATTTCACAAATTACATAGAAATCAAAACTCGATTCGTATTTATTTTTTCATTTATCTGAAAAAACTCGATTTGTAGATAAAAATGACAAAATTTTTAGGTAATTTGTAAAATTATAAATGCTAATTAGGAATAAATATAATTGGTGCTCACATAAGGTGTGTAGGATGTTCCAATTTTTCTATACCTCAAGTTGCTCGCAATAAAACGAGGTCATTATAATGAGATAAGGTAACCCAAGTCATATTCACAAAGAAGGCTAAGCAGGATTAAATCTACGTCGCACACTAAAAACAATGAATCTTACACTCTAAATAAAGTTTGGATATGTCGTCACTCTTTAACTACTTATTAATCTAGGCCGAGAAAAATAAAGAATTAACGTGAATATTTCTTTGCAGCGTGCTGCATTCCATGCGATGCACTCGCACAGTTTAGATATAAATATTATTCTGTTTCGCAAAGAGCATCCATGTGTTGTAGCCTAGTGGTTTTTGGCGCAACCTTTAGTGCATGTAATATTTGACTGCGAGGCCTAAATGGCAAAAGTGGAACACTCTTCATGGACGGAGGGAGTATTTTTTTTTTTTTGCGATTTAATTGTGTTTTTTTTTTCATCCACCTTTTATTTTCTTTTTATTTTATAATTAAATTTTATATTGTTTGAATGAAATTGAAATGTGAAACTTTCATGTAGTGCCGTTTGTATACTTTTTTGTGATTTTAATGTATTTTTTTTTTTGTGTTTTTTCAGTCATTTTCTATTTTCCTTTTATTTTATAATTTAATTTTGTATTATTTAAATGAAACTAAAATATGTGATTTTTGTGTAGTATCGTTTTATATTTTATATAAAATGACACTTTTAACATTACAAAATTGCACTGATAATTATTTTAAATGACACTATTAATTATACAAAATTGACACTAATAGTTATTCAAATTGGCATTGTTAGTTATACAAAATGACACTTATAGTGATAACAAATAGATATTCGAAACGACATTATATTCAAATTGGCTCTGTTAGTTATACAAAGTGACATGATAAATAGTTGTTGGGTCCCTTAGTATAGTGAACAAGTGTATGGGGAGGGGGGGAGAATACACCTGAATGCAACTTTTTGAGTTATGCAGGGTAATATTAAGCAACCTATAGTTATGAATCCTACTGACTGGGATTTTTCTGGTCAATTGGACTAATAACTAATACGGGCTGAAATTAGTCTGTTACAGCTTAGGCTAGGCTGTTAGAATTAAGGTCAAAGCAGTTTTAAGCACGGATTCAGCAAAAACTGATCAGCATACAAACCAACAGAATATAAGGAACAGAGGTAGTAAAAACACACGGCGTTTTACGGGGTTCAGAGAGATCAACTCCTACATCCACGGACCGAATCCTCAGTCAATTCACTAAATAGTGGCTCGTGCTTGCGGGTGCACAACAAACCCTTGTCACTGTAGGTTAGTTAACAGTGCCAACTTATCGTGTCATATTCCTCCTTAGCTCCGGGTACTAAGTAACCTTACAAGAATTCTAACAACTATAAAACTCTAATACAAGATTTGAGCTAAGTAAAGAAATGATCTCCAACTGAAAACCCTAAGCAAAGATTCGCTTGAGTAAACAGAGGGTAAGAGAAGTGTTCTAAATATTAACTAATACAACAGACTTCTCTTCTTCGATATTGCGAGTTGAGAGTAGATTTTTGCAGAGGTTTGACAAGCTCACAAAATCGGTAAGGAGTAAGGCAGAGATGGTTGAATATATATAGCCCTTCTTGAAAAAAGATCCGTTGGAGAGAGATCTCTAAGCAAAAGAGCCGTTGTAGGAAACTCCATGTAATCTGTCATCCTTCATGGCAGATATTCGACCATACTCTAAGTATAGCCTTACTTTCCTTTCTCGGTCCTTTTTAGGTTTGAAACCCTAATCGAGGAACCAGAGATGTCCTATAAAGGACATTGTTAACCTAAAAGCATACGTCAAATCGTACTTGGTCAGTCCCTGAAAATTCGCTGCAATTAATGCGTCTTCGGGCTGAGTATCTCGGGGCAGCTTCAGTATTCAGATCTTCAACTTCACTTAGCATTTCAGTATTTCAGATCTTCAGTACTTCAGCTTTACTTCAGTCTTTCAACATATCAGCATATCCAGTACCTAGGAAATATCAATGTTTTGGTGATCATCAAAGCTTAGGTTAGGATTTTCCCAACAATAGTTATTTGAAATGACATTTATTTGAAACGATACTAATAGTTATTCAAATTGGCACTGTTAGTTATACAAAATGACACTTATAGTGGTAGCAAATAGTTATTCCAAATGACACTAATAGTTATTCGAAACGACATTAATAGTTATTCAAATTGACACTATTAGTTATACAAAGTGGCACTTATAGTGTTTCAAATGGCACTTATTAGTTTTTATTTAGTGTTTTAGGGTTAATGTTTAATGTTTAGGGGCTAGGATTTAGTTTTAGTGGTTAGGGTTTAGTTTTAGAGGGTTAGGGGCTTAATGTTTAGGGGTTAGGGTTTAGTTTTATGGGTTAGAGTTTAAAATAAATAATAGTGCACTATTCGTTATTCGCAATGGCACTAATAGTTATTCAAAACGGCACTTTTAGTTATATAAATTGACATTTTTTGTATTTTAAATTGGCACTCTTAATTATATACAAAAAACACTATTAATTATACAAAATGACACTTGTATTGATATAAAGTGGCAGTAATAGTTATTCCCAAAAATTGGAAAAAAAAAAACAAAGAAAAAACTAGTTGAAGATGGAAAACAAAAAAAAAATAATAAGAAAAATAAAATCAAAAGAGATATGTTGTCGAACCCAAGCAAGGGAATGGTGAGGCGGCACTTTTACCGCTAGGTAGAGCTGGCAAAAAAGGCCCGGCCCGATGGGCCGGCCCGGGGTACCCAGAGTTATGGCTGGGTTGGGCCTGTAAAATATAGGCCCGAAAAAAAATCGGGCTTTTTCGGCCCGCCCACAGAGCCCCTCGGGCCCACCGGGCTTTGGGGCTAAAAAGCCCGAGGTTTTCGGGCTTTTTGGCCCGCCCACCTAATTACATTTAATTTAATTAGTTAATAATTCATGAGTGAAATAAATCCTAGCCCTAGCGTATTTTCTTTTCTGTTTCTCAATATGCTGCGCAACTGAATACACTTTTCACTTCTCATCTCCCAATCTTAAATCTGAAACCATCTCCCATCGTTGATTTGCCGTTGCTCCGACCACTGCTGCGGAAAAGCGAACGCCATTTGCCGTCGCCGCTGAATTTTCAATCTCTCGACTATTGTGATGTCAAACAAAGAAGGTAAGAAGCATTATCCTTGACGAAATGAAAATTTCCAAACAATAATTTTGATTAGGCAATGACGTGCATAAATTGGGTTTTCAATTTAAGATTATAATTTTTC
>JAYJMF010344780.1:0-12175 GCA_036873715.1 Salvia sclarea
AATTCCGGTGGCCGGAAAATGGAGTCGGGATATTTTTGATAAAAAGTTCATAGTTTAGGATTTAAAAAAAATATTTATTAATGTTTGGGATATTTTTGATAAAGAAGGTATAAGTCAGGGTTTAAATTAATATTTATCCTTAAATAAATAGAAAAGAATATTATTTCTATATATAGGGGTTTGCACCTACAACGTTTGCACCATAGAATTTTTCTTAATACTGTAACGTTTGTAGAGTTTTACGGATTTAGCAAAAAAAACTAATAAATTATGCTAATGGCATTCGGATGTTACTTGACTAATTAAGTTAGATTTGTGTAATTATAATTGATGACACAATCACAGGGAGTAAATTGAGTTATTGATATAATTGTGTGTATATATATGAACTATATAACCGATTACACAACCATTTTTATTGTTTCTCTATAAATTACATTTATTACATGATTAAATCATCATTAATATTGCAGAAAAAATTACCACAGTTAACATTGTAGACAATAGTAAATATTTTAGGTGGGAAAACTATTTATCAGAACGAGTCCCTTTTAATATATATATATATATAGATTTCTTGAATTATGACGTGTAGGATGAAATCTTTTGGCCTTAATTTATTTAGATGGATGAACTTATAATGGAACAATATACATTATTTTCTGAGATAATGAACTATATACATTGGGGAAAGAAAAAATAAAACCTAGCTAAGTATCGTGTTTGATAGTCACTCGAAATTAATTGGATGAAGCTAAGACAAATGTGTGTCATTTCAATAACCATAATATTAATCAAAGTATTGGAAAATAATGCATAATGTTAATAGTGAAAATTACTACACGTTACCTAGTGAAAAGTAAAAACATTTTTTTAAAAATGTAAATAATTAGACAAACTTTGAGAATGAACATATAAAAGTACCCATGTTGAAAATAGAATAAAATACTCAAAAAAATTGATGACAGTCTCATAAAACATCTTCATGTAGGAACTCGTGAGGACCACATCTAATTCAAAAATTCCAATTGAGTATATGATCCTCCGATCTTCTAATTAAGTGTGGCCTTATTTCTTAATGAAATATAATGGGCATGTTTTGAATGTGATGGGCATACTATGTGACTAGATACCATTTTGTCACTTGTAAATAAATATGTTTGTTTCATGACATGTGCCATTACGAGCAACAATTATTTAAATGTCAACAGAAACCCTAGGCAGTATTAGGATTATTGTTTTTTTAGATAAAGGATTATTGTTCTATAACTTCACTGCACAAATATAGTCATATATGCAGGGCTAGTATTTGTTTCAAAAATCTTAATTTAATCTTGAATTTCGTGGATGAATGAGAAGATGGCAATTTTTGGATTAAATTAATAAGATACACTACAATTTAATTTTCAAAGTACACACTTATCTGTAGAATAAGTACACCATATTTATACAAATAAATGGCCGACATCTCATAAAAATATTATGTAGCCGGTACTTCATCAATAAATACATGATATAAATGAGTCAAATATGAAGACCTCAATGATTAGAAGCTTCATGTACGTGTTGGTATTATCAGATGAGTAAGCAAAAGTATTATAATGCATGCATATAAATAGAAAGTCCCACATTATTAGTCGATGATCAACATTCAACACAGCCTGATTCCAGCTCACACACACAAAACTAGCAACTCCAGATTAATAAAATATTAATGCCTTTCACATCCATCATTTTTATAATTCCTTCAACAAATTGGTCACACTCTTTCTCATATTATGTACTCCTTAATTATTTAATAACTATCATATGTTCTTTTCAGATAATATCCATTCGAAAAGGACTTCCACTACCCAATACCATCTTTATTTTGGTTTAATACAATTTTTCTACGGAAGACAAACTGAATTATATGAATTGTTCAACGAAACCATCGATGTCAATTTATTTTAAATACTCGACCAAGTTCAGTTGTCCAAATAACATCGATCGTCAGCTTTATTTGTGTTAGTACCTCTTAAATTTGTTTATTTCTGTGACTTTGGTCTTTGGATATAAATAAATTTTCTCAGATATTTTGTAATCATATATATATGGTAAAGTGGTTCTTTTTACTATTGCCCATCTTATTTGCCGATGGGGACGGTAATAGATTGGGTTTGAACCTCATCTCGCTTGATCAAACTTGGTTTACTTAAGTTCAAAATCAAATTTATTAGATGCAAGAAAATAAGATTCGGGTCCAAATCGATGAGATTCGCAAGTCCGTGAATCTAGATCGAGATTCAAATTTTTTCACCTTAAAAATTAATTATTTTATTTTTTGATCTTCCAAAATAAATCACAGTTAAGTTAACTACAATTCATAATAACCTACAATTAATTGTAATGGAAAGTATATTAGATATATGTAGATGTCATATGTGGACTGGTTATGGTGAAAATGCATAAGAAATAGGAATATATCATAAGCCACAAATCTAAATTGATTAGACAATCCAGATTTGTACTATCAATGACTTAATTGACATTTACTATCCCATTTTACAGCAAGGGTAGGCCTCCCTCCAAACGAAACGAATATGGGAGATTAATTATTGTACATTGATTTCTTAGAGTAGTATTATGTAGCACAGTGCACACACTACACACACTTTAATTGCACAATATAACATTGTCTTAAATCTAGCACATATATATAAGATTATGTAGCAAGTAATCACCACCAATATGTGCGGAATCAGTCACTATCTAGATAGTGAGAGACAATTGTTTTCTTCCTGTTCAGAATTACTATATTATTATATTGAAGAAACTAGAAAAGAAGAGAAGGCCCTACATTCTTACATTATTGAGAAATAGACAGTTTTCTGAAGAAAGAGAGCACCAGGTAACAACAAATTTGGTATTGGGCCTCAAAAGAAACAAATGTAGACAAATTCATCAACCATGATGATAATTGATAAGTACAAGTGTACAACTGCATGTGATGATCGCCAAATCTGTGGTTTCTGAAATTTTACCATTGTTTTGCTATTGCTATATCATGATTCATGAATTATAGACTAAATTTCATCTCCACCGGTTGATACACCAAATCTCGAAATTTGGAAAGGTTAAATATGTATTTTACAATTGAATCAAGTTGCAACCAAGATTTTACAACTTTCAAAATACACAACAACAACAAAAAAAGGCCAAAAAGACCTTTCAGAAAATTGCAAATATGGAAGATGATAAAATAACCGACAGGTGCAGCTTATCTTCTTGAATCTTGAAGGGAAGGCTAGAAATTTTGCAAATTTTTTTCCCTTCAATATTCTAAAAAGTCATGCCATCCATAAGCTCAACCACAACAACCAATCAATATTGTGATCGAAAGTATCACATGCAAAAGCATCTCAAGTCCATGGTGATAAACGTAATAACTATTGTACAAATATATGTATATACATTTATGTACAAGTGTAGGAAGCTTTTTAGGTTCATCACAAGGCCAATTTTTTATATGCACGTGAACAAAATGGAAGATGTACAATTCATGTCACTAGTTCAACAGACTTTTCCTTTCCCTTTGAAGCAATAAAGCATGCTGCATTCCCCACCAGCAACTAATTACACGGTACTTGAAAGGCTTGTACACGAACAGGCCCGTGCAAGAACTAGCTTCACAGTTTGGAGTAAAGGTCCCTGAGAGCAGCATACAATGGTTCAGCAGCCTTTGGCCTATCCACAGATCCAAGAAGGATATCAGCCGTAGTTAGGTATGGATCACCGTAAAATTGAAGATTCGTGTCCATTCTTGATGCAACAATGTTTCCCTCGAGTGAGACCCCAACAAAGGCACCTGAGATATTCCCATCGAAGTAAATGATGAGTTATTCCTTTAATGGATTCTTAACATATCGGCAGTGGCAAAAAAGGGAGATACAGACACCATAATGCTCGACAGCTTTCTATCCAATTCTCTCAGATTGAGCTTCTATTCTTGTGCTAGAATTGAAATTCATAATCAATGTTCATAGGAGTCAAACAAATCTAAGCAAGTCATTATCATAATATTTCATCCGTTATGGCCCCTAAACTTGCAAAGAGGATTTACTCATACTCGTAAATAATATATGCTGACAATGTCCATGAATATGCTTGTCCACGTCACAAATGGAAAACATTCAATTTATTCTGTCCACTGAGCACGAAATACAAATTTAGAACCGACAAAAAATGATGATTGCGTGTGATATTCTTTTGAATAAGGCTAACATTGATACTTCTTCAAAGGGTAAGTTGCAAATAATCCTTTAAAGTTGTGGTCAAGGTACAGATTCCCCCCAACCCCAAGGTATTTTTTGGGGGTTTATAACTTTAAGCAGGTTTTGCACCTTATCCACACTTCGAACGTAAGCTACCATTCAGGTACAAATATCAAGAAATCATACCTTTACTACAACTGTAAGTATAGCACATGCCAGAGCCTTTATCTCCAGCTCGCAGATCTGCCTCAACAACTCTCCCAATAGGTCCAGCAGCAGCACTGCAACCAGCACCAAGAGAAAAATGCATGCGACTGCAAAATGTTTTCACAGCTTTGGTGTTATGCAGCACAATTATGAAATCCATGAGTTCACCCCCAACCTGTGGATTAAAAAAAATAAAAAAAAAATTAGCTAATCTGTATCAGAATGCATAAGATCAAGTTCTAGTCCAGGTAGAATGAGAATGCAGAGCTCATCAAAATAAAATTACAGATAACACTATAAAAGTTATAGAAACTCGCTGAGAATTGATTCTAGTTCCTTCTTCAAGTAAATTAATTTATAAAAGAAAGTATTCAATACAGAAAGCAATCCTGAGGCCTCAAGCATACCTGTGCACCCCATCCCAAACCAGCAGAAAGAATGGCAGATGGTGCAGACCATGACCCATCTGATCGCCGGGCAACAACCAAGCCAGTCCCAAGTTTATAAGAAAGTAATACACCAGCTTTCGCAACAGTCAAGATTGCCAAACCTCTTGCTCCTTTCAAAACAGCCGCAGGGATGGACTTTTCAGGGTTCAACCTTGCTACCTGTTAAGTAACTTTATTAAATTTCACCATCTACAAATCATACTGGCTTTCATTTAATGAGGAGTAACTTTCCACTCATCAACAATGGCCAAAGTTCTTGAGACTCAACAAAGAAAACCGTAAGCATAGTTTTCATATAGTTTAAGGTCGAATAGTAAGATACACACCAAGTCAACATTGCTCTTAGAAACTTAAAGAGATTATTTAAATGAATAACACTTGAACCTGTGAAAAGCTCCTCAGAGTATTGGTTGACTTGTATATTTCATGCTCCATGGACAAACCCACAGGAAAATTCAACCACCCTCTTGAGCAAGTCCAATCCATCACATCGTGCTTTGCAATCTGGGCAGCGTTGCTGATGGTATTGATCAATACAGGTTGTAACGGATCAAGCCTATCATAGCAAGTGTCACACACCCTCTGTGGATTCCTTTCCCTAAACTTAGCAGGTAATAAACACCTCCCTTTTGAGCACACCCTACAAAAGATGCCTCCACAAAAGCGACAATGGTGTCTGCCACGGGTCAAAGCTGTAAAGGGAGCCGTGCATTGCATGCAAACTGTTGTCGAACTGTCTGGAAGCCACTCTGGCGGTTCAGCTTCCAGGACATCTTTGTAAGCATTATAATTGAAAGCATTCTGCTCAAGAAGCGGGGGAGCACTTGGAATGTAGACTGAAGAGTGCAAGACCGTTTCTCCATCCTTTGCAGATCCAAGGAATGACGCATTAGAATTTGGCAATTGGGGGAATTTTTTTAGAGTAGAATGATCTTTATTTCGTCCAGTAAGAATGGCAACTATCCCACTCATAACATTTTTCAAGTTCACCTCAGGTGGACCATTTCTTGATACGGGTGGATACTGATCCTCACCAGAATCATACCCTCCATCCATAAAATCTTCAGAATCAAGAGGATATGGATATGACACTTTCTGATTCAACACCTCCACATTCTGGCCCTCTTGGGGCGGCCAAGGAGTGTCATCAAAATCATCTACATACGAAAACTTGCTATTCCCCTTTTCCAGATTAGACAGGGACGCATACGAAACTTTCCCTTCTGAGGCCATGAATCATAACCCCCGTGAACAGACAATAAGGAGACACAAAATAACACCTGAACAAGTAAAAAGTAAATAAAAGAGAAAATGAAGGCAGATTATATAGAAAGAAAGCATATTAGAATTACAATATAGCCTATTTCAGACGATAAAGGAGATATAGCTGAAGCTAAACATATGAACATCATAATTTTAACCAAATAAAACACATTCGAAGTTAGCTAACTGGTGGAAGCGCGAGATAAAATGAATGTGTCTACTGCTGCATGAAAACAAATCATCAACAAAAGAAGCCACAAATCAACATAATTAAATGCAAGTAACCCATATATTAAGCTGAAAAATAATATTGTACATAAAAACAGCGAAAAGATCAGAACTTGCGATCAAATCCACCTAAATTTGAAAGTTCAAAAGGCTTAACCCAAATAAACAATATGCATAAACTAACAACTAACACCGCACCAAATATACAATCAAGTCGAGAAAAGAAACCGGAAACGAAACTTACTCACCGATACAACGACGAATTTGCAAGCCTTGAATTCCAAGGTGAAGGCGATAGACGAGAAATAGAGTGGAACAATAAAAATCTGCAGAAATAAAAGATTTTGGATTTAACTGATAACTGGAAAGAGAAATCGACGAGCCCTAATTATCGGAATTTGGCAATTTAGGGGATTTGGGTTTTGATGTTTGCGTTTGTGAAGAAGAGATGATGGCGCAAGAAAACATTTACTTATTCGGCGAGAACCTGAATACACACGTCTTTTGTTTCTCCTTTCTCTTTTTCCCTTCTAACCTCAAAATTACTCCACAGTGATAAATTATTTCGTCTCATCGTCTATTTGAAGATGATTATTATTATTATTATTATTATTATTAGATTTGGTTATTCGAGGGTCGGTGGTTTTTAATTCTTTTGCGTTCTAGTAAAAGTTTCATCTCAATATTGAGAAACATAATCGCTGATTTATTAAAAAATGAAACAAAGAAAAAATGTAAATAAAAATTAGTAGTATTACACACCAAATCAAAATGAAACAAAGAAAAAAATGTAAATAAAAATGTCCATGACCATCAATGCACAAATCAATATTTCCTTTTAGGTATCAGCTTCTCAAAAAGAAGGAAAAGTTTCATTATTGTAAAAAAATTCCTGTATTCACTTCTTGATATTGTGTATTTGTGTATATTCAAATTTGCATTAATATATTTGCTGGTTTTCCCTTAAACAAAAAAAAAAATAAAAAAAAAATAATAATAATAATAATAATTCTGCACATAACTTCCCCTTCCTATTAATATATTCTGCTCAATAATTTGGGGTACAACAATGAGGCTACATATAATTCAAATCCAAGTACAAAATTCAGGATTAAAAAAAAACATAAAACTAAAAAAATGGGAAGAAGATAAAGGAGTGCCTAGCAATAGTAAATAAAAATATACATGTAACAAGTAGAATCATATCCTTAGCTTCTTTCCAGGAGTTTCATCGTCATACGACCTGCCATCATCATTTTTGTCGCCACCCATCTCGGCCTTCTTCCGAGCAAGTATCTTGTTTATCTTGTGCAGGTCATTCGTGAGTTTCTGTTCCCTGTTTTGCTTCCGAGTCTTCCGACCATCTTGCATCTTCACACCGAACTGGAATGCAGCTTTCGGCATTGCTTCCTTCTGCTCATTGTATTTAGCCCATTCCTCTTCCGTTTCAAAGTCCCACCGGTGAAGACGTCCCTTTGCCTGTACCAAGAATTGTATATAAGTTATTCTCCACAAGATAATACACAACATTACAATCATTCAACATATTAATGTAGTTGTTAGTATGTCTGTAAAGATAATAATCTAGGAAGGCATTTCCTGAAGATTCTTGTGTTTCTCTCTACATGCCATTGACTTCAAGAAACAACAGGGAAAACTCACCCGGCCGCCCATGTCCATCTTGGACAGATCACCTTCTTCATCACTGTCAACAACCTCACGGTTATATTCTTGGTAACCAGGGTAGCATTCAGAGTAACTCTCAGATATAAAGTTGGGGTCTTTCTCTCGGGCATCCTTCTCTCTCAGTTGTTGAAGTCTTTGATCATCCCTCTTGAACACGGATCCTAAGCCCCTATCCTTCTCTTCTTGAGTCATAAAACGTGGATCCTGCAGAACATTTGAACCGGGTTGAGCTTGCATTTCATAAGCCTGCATGTCTTGCTGAAGATACTGCTCAGGGTAAGCCAATTGCTCAGCATATTGGTAATTCTGCCACTCTCCTTGGTACCCACTCGCCAATGCTTGTGCTTGCAGAGCCTCATATCCATTCTGAGAGGCAAGAAGTGAAATTCTTTGAGAAACATGGAGTAATTAAACTGAAGTGTCAATAAGAGAAGTCCAAAAGAGAAAGAGCAAAATATTTGTCTATAACTAAATAAAAGAAAGCACTTACTGCCTGTTCCCAACCATGAGACAACTCGGCAGGCGGTACTGGACCATAGGCAGGTTCAGCAAAGTAGGATTGTTTCTCTTTGTTCCGGGGAGATTCTTCCATATCCTCTGAAATTGGGCTTTGGCTCATATCTTTACTGGGAATAGTATAGTCTACACCATCACCCACAAAAATATCTTCCTCTTCTTTCCTGACGGGCGATTCCAGCTTCTCTTTCAGGTCAGGATAGTTCTTTCTGGGAGGTGGGGGTGGTGGGGGTGGTAGGAATTCCCCATCATTTTGATGTTTCAGAGAATCAGATTTCAAAACCCTTTCCTCTTCCTCATATCCATTAGAGACTGATAAATTCTTTCCTAAATACCACACGTTATATTAGACCAGGCAGGCAGACACAATTAGACATATAAGGAATGAAAAAGCCAACTTAGGAGATATTAGCATGGAATTTAAAAGTACCACGACAATATAGAAGATAAAACGGTGTAATTAGAAAATGTAAACATAAGTAAGAACTTATAGCAACAATGATTGCTGTATGATGGTGTCAGTACTCTTTCTTGACTGCATTTTGCAACCATGCTCTGTATCTACTTAGTCTACACTCTACACTAGTGTTAAAATAGCACATTAGTACGACCATTTCCAAGATTGAATATTTTTGTGATGAGAGGATAAACTGTAATGAGCATTCTGACTAGAAATCTAAGAGATCAACTGGTGCAAGTTTGGCAAGTGCGTGATAAAGCACCTTTTCCATCTTTGTCTTTCTTCTTCTTTTTCAGAACTTTCCCCGATGACCCAAGACGAAGATATGACATGATTTTAGTAATTCGATCTAGCACCGAACCATCAACACTCACGGTAACCATCTCCTGGAGATAAAGGAAGGACATAGTTTCAAACATAACCATTTAAGAGAGAGAGAGAGAGAGAGGAACTAAAATACCTCCGGAACGGGACAATCGGCTTTACTTCTGTGGACAGTTGTGGGAATGTCATGAGAGAATCCACTTTCCTGACATACATGTAACACAAGTTATTCTTTTACTAACATTGCGCACAAGGCACTTTTTCTCAATAAAAAGGACTGCAGAAACTATTTAAGCTCAAAAGCACATGAGTATGTCAATAAATCGACACCCTCAGCCAAAGTGCTGCCAAATCAGTCTTGTACGGATGCACAGGCCATCACAGATACAGCAGAAAGCATTACAGCATAGGTGAAGTTCAGTCCGGCTCTTTGGTTAACACAGAAAGCACTAACTGAATTATAATATTTCAATGGCAGAAATCAAAATCATAATATTGATTTTGACACGATGCAATTAGGATGGATGATCTTAGCATAGCTAAGTGCAATGGTGGAGAAGGAACTCACAGATAGTTTGTGTAAAGCATAACTGGTTATTGGGGCCAAAAAGTAACTCGAAATTAACCAACTACGGATGACACAAAATTTATTTTCTCTTTAATTTCAGCAGATAAGCAGAAACTGCAAAATGACTGGACCCTACAAAAATTCAAATATCTTACCATGTTAAAGATAAAAGCCATCCGTCCAGGAAGGAACATTTCATTTGTCTTGATGACTGTTTGTGGCTTGACTATCCATTGATAAACTGACTGTTATAAGAACACTACAATTAGTTCAAAGAACAAATATCAAGCAGCAGTCTCAAAAAAGTATATCCGCCAGAGAAAAGAAAACATGCACCTTTGCTGATGCAGTTCGAAAAGATACAGGCTGGTCGTCCTTTTGTACTCTGTTCATAGAAACAATACTTTTAACAAACAGGATTATGAAAATCCAAATGTACCAAGCCTGCATGTTTGCATTAAGTACTGAAGCATTCTTTTTATTCTTTGACAGATGAATTATGAAGAAAGCAAAGCCACTCAAGACACAGTTAGCTTAAGAAGGACTCCTTTTCAGAGAAAGAGATCGGGTAATATTTACAAGGGGCCTTTCTATTAATCAGGATACAAGCAAATTTTAAGAAAAAAGAGTGTGCATGTGTGCACAAGAGAATCCAAAGGAGATAAAAGCCAAATCAACAAGCCACAAAAGTAATCTAAGTAGAGTAGAAACATATATTAATCCACTCACGATCAGAAAAAAGTAACGTACTTAGGTTTCCCGTCATTCTCTTCTCCAGCCTCGGGCTTTTTATCTATTTCACTTCGGATCTTATTGAGCAAAGCATAATCCAACCCTTTGACCAAATGAGTGTGCTCGACATCACCTGAGTAACATAATCAGCCACTAATAAGAGACCTTTACAGGGAAAAGGTTAATAACTCCAACTCATTCATCAGGCGAGCATAAACATGGATAGACATGTGATTAGGTTTGCAAATTGGTTGAAACAAAAAGTTAACTCCAATGATGACAATAATCAAGTTCGAACAGAAACACCGGCCTAATCATCTAAAGACCCCTACCTCCAAGATATTTGCTCTTCTCAATAGATAACTTGTGCGCATCAGCAGACCTGAGTAACAAAAGAGGACAGTGTGATTACACACTGAAACAAAAGAACATACATATACAAAGAGCACGATAGCAATAAATGATGCCAATCACGGTGCAGTGTCTCACAAGATATCAACAGTTCCCGGAGGAGCAACGGCATGAAATGACGTCAACTCAGTAATCTCGTAATCCGGATTCTGATCTTCTCTCCGTTCTTTGGCTCGGTCCCTGTATTTCGGCAGCTCGGGCTCTTCCGGCTTCTCCTCCTTACTGAAAATTCAACTCCACAGTCTCAACACAATGACACCAGAAACACAACACCTCTAATGTTATTATGAACAATTGACGAATACGCAAGGGATTAAAAGAGCTCAAGTTTTCCATCAGAACAGCTCAAAAAACTTCAAAAAAAAAATGAACTTCTTGCAAAACAATGCCAAATTAGATGGAGGGAAAAAGATGCAAATATGAATGCAAGCACTAGAATTGCAGCGGAGAACATGAAGATGTTGAAGGAAACACGTACTGGTGGCGGCGGACGGTCTTTTCCTTGTTATTACGCTTCGACGACATCGCTGAGCAAGTACGAGGATCAAATTGATTGATCGGTAAAATGGGAAATTCAATTTGGTGATTTTTTTCGCGGTTTAGGGCTTTTTGATGGGAAAATTAGTGCTGAAATAGTCGGAAAATAAAAAGTGATCGTTGCTCGTTGGCTTTCGCGAATTGAAGGTCGAAAATTACGTCTCTATCCTTATACGATATACAGAAGAAAATATTCCCGGAAATGTAAAGCCAAAAATTAAGGCCCAAGTAGAATTTATTCGTTAACGACTTAGAGTTGGGCTTTAATTAAGCTTGAGCCCAGGATGGTAATTTCTCCTTTCTTTTAACTGCTTAACTAGTAAGTAGCCCGTCGAAATTCGACGGGAAATCAATTTACGTCGAAATCAATTTACGTGACATAAAAAAATATATATTAAAATAATAATAAATTAATTAATTATATAAATTGTAAAAGAAAATACGTTGAGAATGGCTTTTCTTCGTTTTTTAGCTATATATTTTAAAATTTGTAGTATAAAATAGCTTTATGTTATTATTATTATTATTATTATTATTATTA
>JAYJMF010344791.1:0-12166 GCA_036873715.1 Salvia sclarea
TTTTGACCAAGAGAAATCTTGATGTCTAGTATATGCTGCTCATTTTTGTAGTTCAGTGTTAAGTGGTACTGTTTTCTTGTTATAATTTCACTCTTGGTTAAGTTTTAGGACTTCATTCATTTTCTTCATGGTGTTATGTGTTTAGTGCTCTTACTGAATGGAGGTTTGCCTGTTATAATCCTTATGCACTTGCTTGAATTTATATACTTATGTTTCTAGGTTTTTGAAGTAATAGAATCCTGTTGCTTGATCACCTGTCTCAATTTCACTGTAAATGCCTGCTCTTATTTCATGTTCGTTCACATATTAACAGGAAGTTTCTGAGGTTTTGTATGATTTTATTCAAGCTAAATTTTTATTATAGTTGAGTTTGATATCTTTTAAATTTGAGATTCTGTTTGAGTATGCTCTCTTTGTTTAAGGTAAGTTTAATGAATTCCACCATTCCAGCCCATTTATAATTGGTGAATTACGACAGAAATCATTATTATATTTTATTCTTCTTATTTATAGTTAGCCAATTTTGCACAATAAATCTGTGTACGTTAATCGCTATATTATTTGGCCATACTTTAAATACATTCCATCCTAAATCATGTTTCTTTATTCTTCATGTGATATGTTATGTTTCACTAGTGGTAAATTTACATCATTATGCAGAAAAAAAGCCCATTTACAAGTGCACTAATTTTGCTGCAAAGTTATCTAATTTTTCCAAAAACCTGTTATTCAGAATGGAATTTGAGCTTGGTTATGAATTGTGATGAGCAATTATGAAAATGACTTGTGTTTGTATGTCAGCATTGAACAGAGTTTTGACATCCCTGTGGTTGAATGTTATTTACTTGGAATGCTTGTTTGTCTCACACTATTAGTTTCGAATCATTAAGCTTCGTGGCATCCTTTCAAGTTTCAACTATTTTTAACTGAAGATTAAAGTTTGACATTGTAAAATTCGTGATATGATATCCACAAAAGTTAAAAATTACATAGTGACGGAATTGGGCTTCTCCCCAACTTTCAAAACCAATGGGCTTATAAGCGTTGCATAAATAACATATTTTATATATCCAAATTCCAATGGCCGAGCCTTGCTAGTTTTCTGATTTTGTTTTTTCGTTACTTTTGAGAAAACGTCATTCCAAATAATTTTGTTACTACATTTTATTCGATTGGTAACACGAAAATTTGCGTGTGTGCGCGCGCGCTACTGTTACCCCAAGAACTTTGTGGATCAACACATACTTTTAGTTATTTTCTTTGGTATACATACATTCTCAATCAAGCGAGTTAGTTTAAAAACATAAAATTATTAATTTGACACAAGTTATTTTTATTAGTATACATATTAAGTTCCTAGTTTATTATTATATAATTATTTCAAAAAGAAAACGATGAATATTTAAAATTTAGAAAGCTTATATAAGCTTGTAACCTTCCAACTTTCCAAGTGTTGAGTAAATAAAGCTCGAACTCGAGCCCAAATTGATAATAAATGGGTCAAATTTAAAGATTCGTGTACATTTGTCTTGACCTTTTTCAGGCCTCCCGCCTGACTGGGTACTACAGTGAGGGGAGAGTGCAGAGCACCCCATAGCAAAACCCACTCCTGACTGGCATCACCACCACCACCACCACCATCATCATCATCATCATCATCATCATCATCATCTTGAGAGAAGAATGTGTTGACGGCGACAGCTGAAAATATTTGGTCCCATCCAGATCCACCCATCGCCATTTTTATTCAAATCGAATCTATAATTGTAGGCTAAATTAATCCTTTGTCGCATTCGTTTTCATGTCAAAATCACTTTCCGACTTTGCTGCCAAAAGTTTCTCAGCTTCAAAGATATCATTTGTTTACGCCGCTACTACGTGTAGTATGCCTCCTAACCCCTTTTTATTTTTTCCATTTTAGTATATTTTTTAGGAAAGACTGCTAAACAGATCACGAGCTATACCTTAAAACACAAATATAATACGATTTTTTTGGATCTTGAGAATTAAATATACGAATTTTTAATTAGGGCTTGAGTCATTTTTTTCCGGCGGGCGAAAATCTGACTCAATTCTAATTTTTTCCTAGGTGGACTTAATAATTTCATGTCAAACGATGTTGTTTCTCATAGAAAATCGGCGATGAGTCAGATTTTCGCTTTTGCTGGAAAAATTGCGTGAGCCTCCAATTGCAAAAAACTTGAAAGTTCATGTTTAATTGCCAAGATCCAAAAGCCATCTTGTAATTGCATTTTGGGTATAATTCATGATTTAATTGATAGTTTTTTCTATTTTTTTATATACATAAACTTATACAATTGTTGGGCGTCAATATGTAACAACGAAACATAATACAAGATTATCGATCAGGTTGTTCCAAATGAAAACTATATATAAGATTATCGATCAGGTTGTTCCAAATGAAAACTATATATGTATGCTGCGGACTTCCCAATTTCATCAATATATATTTTAATTTTATTTAAAATTTAGTAGTATTACATATGATTTGCCTTTTCTAGGGAAGAAATTGTCCCCCCTTTTTCCATCTCGTCGAAAACCGCTTAAATAATTCGTTTACTTTCTATGATGTATTGTCAACACGAATTGAATAAGATTTTATTCCAATGGACTTGGAATTAGAAAAGATCAAAATATTTGAATTTCAATAATATGATATAGTATTTAGTGATATGAAGCTATTATTAGTTGATTATAATTATAAAAAATCCCAATCTTATTTAAACTCAAAGGTTTACGAAAATCAGGCGCTCCGGCCATAAATAATTTTTTTTAGTAGCATGCATGCGTAGGGTTTATATAACAAGAGAAGTATGATATACTATCACTTGCGAGAAAATCTTGTAGTGGAAAATGCATTAGGGCTAGGGTTTAGAAGAACGGTGGAGCAGATAATAATTATACTAGCTCATTCAATGGGTTGTAAGACCCCAAAAATAAGTTCTTTTAAAAAAGTAAAAATAATTTCTTACGTATATATTAGGGTGCGTTCTCTTTGATTGTAAAATTATCATAGGAAAATAAGGGGGAAAACACTTATTCTTTAAATTTCTCCTTCTTTTCCGTTTCCTTATCTATAAAAGGAATTTTGTCCTTTCTTCTTCATCCTTTTCACTCCAATGGAAGGAAAGTATTATCACACCAACAAGAAGTGATAATATTATCACCCGCTGGAGTGAAAAGGAGGAAGAAGAAAGGATGAAATCCTTTTTATTGACAAGGAGGTGAAAAAGAAGGAAAAAGTTAAAGGGTGAGTGTTTCCTTTTCTCTCTTTTATCCATGATAATTTTTCAATCAAAGAGAACACAACCTAAGATTGTTAATATTTCAGTATTGTTAAAATTATTGTGCAAAAGCTCACACAATCAAACTAAATCATAGGAAAATTAGCATGTCAAAATCTCGAACTTGAAGTTTTTAGAGTTCATTTTCCATCAATACCTTTTTTTGGGGCTCCTGGGTTCGTTCTGATTGTTAGTAAAAAAATGGAGTATCATTTATTTACTGTTCTCAGTTACAAAATGATTACAAATTTATAACAAAAAAGTATCTTGGCGAGAGGTGTCATGCGCTCCCAAAATCATCTTGATGAGCTTTGGCGAAAGCATTCCTCGTCAACTTCTTCTAAAATTATAACATAGGAGTATATTCTAGTTGAACATAACAACCTTTTTTATATGAATTGTGTTTTACTAAGCATTCAACGACAAACAGTTTCTTTGACAAATTGTTCAAGCAAATGAAGTTGGACATATCAATACATAACTATGTTTAAGTTGTATATTAAATCAACTAAGATAAAGTAATTTCTCTAAATTAATTATAACTAATGATGAAATATATCCGGTACTGTCAGTCAAAAGACTCAAAACTATAAACAGATTGGATAATATATATTATGCGTCTTTATTATAGCATTCCACTTCAGAAAAAGAATATAAATAAAGATAAGATAAAATTGGTGACTAGTTATTAATTAAATTCCATGGGACACGCGTCCATGTAAATTCTAATGAGAAGTGCCATAAAGAAGAGGAAGAGAAGAACAAAAGATAGCTAGAAAGAAATAAGAAAATAATATAGCATGAATTAACCACTCCAGATTAATAATAATTAATCAAATGATTTTACTTTTTCAATGGTATTGGATTTTAGAGTAAAATTTCAAGACCACGACGGATATAATTTAGTTAGACAAACTCATCTTAATGGCCCTTTGACTGTTGAATATTCCTTTCAGCTTTTTGAATATTTCTGTTTATACTACTAATTGGACACATGCGTATTTTGTCAAATAGTTTAATTTTGATGGTTTCTATTATATTCGTGATACACAATTTGTGCAACATGCGGTGCAATAGGAAATTCAATTAATTTGACTGACCTTTCTTTGAAATACAATCGATGGATTTTTGCAGTGACCTTTGAATTACTTTTATTAGTTAGTTAGTTAGCTAGCTAGGGATCCACATGACCTATACCAAATTATATCTAAATCTGTTAATTTACATTTAATGAAGTAATGACTACCCATGTATGATACAATCACGATTAATTAATTAATAGTATATACTATAGTGGCCATAATTTAATACTACAAGATAGAAGATACCTTCAACATGAAATATAATATATATAATCTAGACAAAAAGAGAAAAGAATAAGTTATATATATAATCTAGACAAAAAATGTAACTACAAATATAATATGTATAATACCTACCGGCGAAAAATGCACACTTGGCAAGTTGGTGAAGCGTCATTTTCTTCATATGCAAAACACTACTTCTTAGAAACTCATGTGCTCCAACTATTCTATTCTATTTCATTATGAATAAAGACTCTTTCTTCATCAAATGTCGACAGGTAAGCTTTTCACTTTCCTCACCAATATTTCTTTTGGATTCCAAGCCAAAAAAGAAAAAGAAAGGAAAAATAAAAAGAATTTCATGACGTTTTCGTATTGGACCAATTTGATTATATATAAAAATATTTTAGGAGGGCATGCATGACGAAGTTGGGGCAATTTAATAATCTAACAAATTGAAATATATCGTATAATTAAATCGGTGATGTACGGCGGGAAAGTATTTGTACCGAAAGTTTGTGTCGCATGGAGAAGATTAGCCCACGTCCGACATCAAAATATATTTAATACTCTACTAGATTGAATATCCAAATATTGAGTTCACGAGAAGGTACAAAAAGCTACCTATTTATCCACGTGTGCCTACTTGAGTTCATCTACACTGACCACCACACGTACGGTTTGACTGTTGACATTTGTTATCCAAATCCGAATCGCATCTTTTTTGTTTTCATACCACCGTCACCAATTAATACTCCCTCCCTTTCATTAAACTTGAAATAATTTTTTTTGGCACAGAAATTAAGAAGATAATATTTTTATATATAAAATAGTAGAATTAATTATGAAAGTGATGTTTTTATGTGTAAATCTTTTGCTATTTTAAATATATGTCAAAACTATTGAGACAACCTAATAAAGAATTGTGCCAAGCTCAATGGAATTGAAGGAGTACTAACTAATGAGAGCACCAGTGGGGGGGGAGTGCAGAGCACCCCATGCTCCATAGAATTTCCCCTAATTTATTACTCCCTCTGTCTCATTCGTCTTGTCCCCCTTTTTTTGGGCACAGAGATTAAGAAAGTAGAGTTGATGAGTGTGAGAAAGTATAATACACATGGGGTCCACATGCTTTTTGTGTGTAATTTTTTGTTAAAAAAGAAAATGGGATAAAAAAAAATAGGACGGCCCAATAAAAAAAAACAGGACAAGAAGAATGAGACGGAAGGAGTACATTGTTATCTAATGTGAGATATAAATTCCAACTCAAATTCGTCTTCCTTGATATTTTATAGTATTGCCTTGCTTGACTCGGTCATGAAGGACGGTCCTTATATTTGAAGATTATGATGTAAACTTTTTGTTCAACTTTCAATTTATTTTTAAGGACAATACCATTTTATAAGTTTAGCAGTTTTCTTTTCGTTATCGTTCACCGAAATTAAGACCACGATCATGATCCTCTATTATGAGTTCCATAAATTACTTTCCAATTTGACATATAGATCTGATGATGCAATTACACAAAAAACGGTCAATGAATTTTAGATTGGTAATAAAATTTCTGACATATAATCGAAAAATTTGTGAATATTTTCTGTTACCTTGATTGATTAATTTTGGGGTTATTGTTTAGGATAGAAATTGTCAAAGTGCACACAAGTGTAACAATTGCCCAATTTGCAATTTAGCTTTATGGCGCACCAAAAACAACCCTTTACTCCTACTTATATTGTTCAGTTAATCAACCAATTATTATAGTTTTAACTGAAAAACAACATTCCTACTTGTAAACCATAACAATTATAGTACTAATACAAATAATGATTGCATTTTCATATTTTCCTCGTACACGCCATAAGGAACAGAGGCTACAATGCAGATTCAAAGCCTCTAATCTAGTTCAGTGAAATTCCTTATTAATATTTAAAAAAAAAGAATTCAATTCTAACATGATTTCTCTTCTCTCTCGATTTGACATGTTCTTGTAAGGTTGGATAAATTTAGATCTTTTTTCGGTTTCCATTATTGATGAGTCAAACGAACGGCGTGAACTTATATACACATTCGAAGTCGTCTTCGTCCCACACTTTTTCTTTTAATTTCTAAATTCTATTCATTTATATAATTTTCTGTCGACTTTAAATATTTTGTGCCACGTACACAAGTCTAATTTCAGCACATTTTGTTAAATACTACTGTTCCCACGGCGGCTCTAGCATTCTCTGAATCTAGTCATTTTCCTTCTTATATAGGCCCAATTTCACGATTCTTTCTCTACCGAAAGTAACTAAATTTGAGCTATAAATTCCAAATAACAAACCAAATAAATAAAATAAAAAGCAAATTACAGAAAAAAACCCCCCGCTTATCAAAGGTGGCGAACGGACGCGACTACGGTGGGCATGCCCAATTTCCGGCGACGTGGAGCAGAGAAAACGCCGCCGCCATGACTTCTAGTCCAATGTCATACTTCGAAATGCAACAACAGCAGCACCCAGATTACCTGCTATCAGCAGTGGTGGCGGCGCCGCCGTTACCAGGTTGTAATAAGTCTTCTGAGATGTCGGCGATGGTGTCGGCGCTGACCCACGTGGTGTCGGGTCAGCCGCAAAACGACGGCGGCAGCGCCTCGTCGCCTTATGGTGGTGGGAATTTTGTCCAAACTTCCATTAATTCTCCTTCCTCTGCTTACTCATCTTCGAGCTCTGTCTTGGCTGGCCGGAAAAGGAGGCAAGATCGAGGGGATTGCACGACGGAGTTTTCTGAGAATTTTCAGAGGGTTTATCGAGGATTGGAAGATCCATTTAGAGCTGTCAAATCAGGTTTGTAACTCTATTCATTTATGTTTCTTTCAACATTTTTTTTTTTTTGGTTTTACGATGAATCTTTTATGAGCTTGCAATTGCTCTGTTTCTAAGCTATCTACATTTCATATCTTGTCCTTTTTTTGTTTAGTTTTTGAAATTTAGGATATTTTTTTCGAATACTTGAAAAAAAAAATAGTAGTATTAAGTATTTTTGCATGTCTATGAAACAGTGTTTTATTATTTTGTTCTCTTATTTTTCTTTTATTTTTGTTAAAATTTCATCACACAATTAAAACCGGCCTTGAAATTAGGCTCATGATTTCCTTTTTTATCCGTTTAGATTGAAAAACGTTGATTTTTATGTTCTACTATTTTATGTTTTAAGCTACCTACGTACGTATGTTATGAGTATTCATGATCATCTAGCTAAATGCTGATTTTTGTGTATGTAGTTGTAGTAATGTAGCAAACTCAAATAAATGATAACGAAATAAAACTGTAGTAAATATGAGATTTCACATGGAATATAATTTTATTTGTGGTATATATAGTTTAGTTTAGCAAGTTAAACTCACATAAAATAATATACACTCCTCCAAAAAATAAATTAAATATAATATATACGTAAATTGCAAGATTTCATGTTATAATATAATCTTGAAGAACGTAGTGTGTTCCAATCCGATTCCAGAAACTGACCACAAATATATCGATCCTTCTCCATAACCAGAGGCAGCCGCCCCCACCGCCGCCGCGCCAGCACCGGAATCCTCGACCGCATCCTACCCCGAAACCGAAAGACGACGGCGATACAGAGGCGTCCGGCAGCGGCCATGGGGCAAATGGGCGGCCGAAATACGAGACCCCCAGAAGGCCGCCAGAGTCTGGCTCGGCACCTTCGACACGGCTGAGGCCGCCGCCCGAGCCTACGACGAGGCGGCGCTGCGCTTCCGAGGCAGCCGCGCCAAACTCAACTTCCCAGAACACGTCCGGATCATGCCCCCGCCGCCACCGCATCAGCCCTCCCAATCAACCATCTCAGCCCCTCCGCCGCCGGCACAATTCTTACAGACCGCCGGCAGGGACTACTTGGAGTACTCGGAGCTGCTCGGGAGCAGCGGCGATTTGCAATTAGGGCCGCCGACGACGCTGTTTGAGAATATGTTTTACGCGTCGTCGTTGGCCGGGTTGTATTCACTTTCTTCTTCGTCGATTCCTTCTTCGTATCCATTGTTGTTGTCGAGTCAGCAAACGGTACATTTCGATCCACAAGGAAATGATCGCCGGATTCAAGAGGAAGCCGGCGGCGTTCCGGCGAGTTCGGGGTTCTATCCCCCGTCCTCCTCCTGATCATGTATTTTCATCACTTCCATTTTTTCCCATTATATTCTTTTTCTTGGTTATTTATACATGTTTGCACTTTTTAATTACTTACTATTAGTTAACTTTTCACTTCTGATTATTATTATCTCATGTACTAATTTAACCTAAATTTTATAGAGTCATAATTGGATATACTATAGAGGAATTAGATCAAATATATTTAAACACATAAAATATGAACCATTTTTTATTCTTCGATCGTAAATATGGTGTATTCATTTTTGTCTTGGATGAATTCTTACACTTGATTCTAATTTTATGATGGGCAATTCTATAATTTTAACCTTTTAATTCATAAGCATTCAAAGTGAATTCATTGGTTCGTATCTTATAAATTAATGGTAATTACAAGACTCTCGGAGATAACAATAATGATTATTGTATATTATTCATATCAAAATTGAAATAAATGTTCGTAATTAGATCGATAGGTTTAACTTTTCATAATTTTGGTTGAGTTACTACATTCTTTAGGGTTAGCCACTATATTAATTCTTATATTTTCAGAGTATGTTTATCTGTTTTATTTTGTTAATTATTCTCTAGTTAATAACTCGAATATCTCTACACCAATTTTTACATAATAATAACATTTTTTTTGTTCCAGAAAATCCCTACGAAGCCAGAACTTGAAACACATATTTAGAATTTATAGAGAAAATTATCATTAAATCATTAGATCATCAATTCCTGAATACCCATAAGTCATTTTGGAGATCAACATATATCTAGCCCAGACTCATATCATATGTGACTTCTCGATCCAAAGTATTTGCCAGATTGACCATCACCTGCTCAAATAATTAATAGCTACTCAAAAAAGCAATTTTAAAGGCAGACATAAAACTTCATTTGGAACCTTTCTAATTATCCAAATCATAATGTCTCTTTGTCATTTAATTTCTGATATCCTCTGTATGTAAGCCATCCTAATAACTTGTAGATCGATCTATGTTCGATGTGGTTTTCCACCATGTACAAAACACCTCAAGATGGCTCAACATGCAAGGCAAGTTTGCTTTCGAGTTCCACTAGCACTAAAGCGCAAAATACCATGAATCTCCATTACATCGTTGCAATACACCAACAAAACATTATTTTTCTTGCAAAATTTGCGTAAAGGCAAGACCATGCCAACGGCCGCCATCCAAAAATAGGTCTCAGCATACAAGAATATTTATATTCTCTCCATCCCATTAAACATACACCCCCATTTTTTAACACGGAGATTATGAAAGTGGTGCTTTTGTTGTAAAGTGATGTACCCACTTCTATTGACTATGTTTTTAAGTCAATTTATTTCCTTTTTAAGCTTGTGCCACTACTAATGAGACGGCTCAAAATGAAAAGAGTGTCGTGTTTAGTAGGACGGAGGGAGTATTTCACAGTAGTGTATAATGTTCTTGTACATAAAGCCAAAGTGGAGGTTCGTTTCATTGGTTACGATGTTGAGTTGGCCAAGAATGAGATAAATCGGTGTCAAGGTTGCGAACAAAACAAAGAATGTCCTCGATTACGTTTCATCTTAGTTGGGACGGAGGAAGTATTAATTATGTGTATTTTGTTAATTTGAGGATTAATGATCGATGTTTTGTGTTCCTAACTTTCAACGTTTTGGAAAAAGTTAGATATATACCCATCTTATAGAATTCGACAATGAAATGATGAATCACCTTACTAGTTTATATGCGAATTTTTTTTTTCACCTCAGGAAGAGTTAATTTGTTTTGTGTTTCCAACTTTTAACATTTTCATATGATTTTCCAACTAACATTTTCACTTCAAAAACCAAACTTATATTCCGCCTTACCGTATTCGACGACGAAATAATGAATTACATAGCCAGATTCTTTAGATGAATTATACAGGGATTGTTTTCACCTAAGCATCAAAATGACGCCATTTTGATGTTTCAGTGGAAATAAAATTAACATTATTTTGATGTTTAAATGGAGAAAAAATTAAATGAAAATTAAAGAAAATTTGAAATCTCTATCTCGATATTAGCTACTTAACGGGTGATGTTTCTCACAAGAAGAATTTAGGAGGAGAATTGAGGGGTATTTATTCAAAAGAAAGGAGGTTTCGAAATTGGGGAGGGTTCCTGTTTCTGAGAGAGAATATTTTATATTCTTTTCAAAATTTTCTCCACCATTTTGATCTTTAAAAATCTAATAAGGTGATTCATCATTATGTGTTGGATTCTCAAAGGGGGGAGATGAGTCATTATTTTTAAAAATTGAGGGTTTTTGAAGTGAAAACATTTATTGGGGACATTTTCGAAGACTATTAAAAGCTGAAAACATGAAACATGATTGACCTTAATTACTTAGGTGAAAAATAAATCCATATGTAATCCACCTAAGAATTCATCAAGGCTATTCATCATTTCGTTATCAGAATACGACTAGACATAAATTAAACTTATCCCAATATTGAGCATTAAGTATAAATATAAGGACTTTTAGGAACACATAACATAATTAAACCCTCAATTCTATTAAGATTTATATTATTTTATCTATAATTATTGCTTGTAACATCTTCCATGATCTTTATTATACCCAAACCCACTATGGCTTACTTTAACAGAAAAACTGTAGTGTTTAAAGACTTCCAAAATATTAAATAAAAATCATCGATTGGAATTTTGGTGGGCCGTCTCGTCAATAGGGCCCAGAGTGTTTAGGTGGTGACCCGATTATTAATAAGCCAAGATCAGTTTAGACTATTGTTTTGACCACAAGAGTTCACGTTTATAATTTCACTCACTATTCTAAGCTAATAATTAATGTGTCAATTATTATTAAGCATGCTTTTTACAAGTTCCCTCATGATTTGTAATTAGCTCTAGAGTAGTTGACATCATTTTATAATTCAAAATTTGTAAATTGAATCAAGAATAAATCACAATCAAACATCAATAAAATACTTACTCCGTATAATTTTATTTTATTTTTAATTTAAATCCAACCTATGTTACAAAATTAAACTCCTTAATGTATCTAACTTGAGAATTTTGGGGTAGTTTCTACAGCTCTTCACTGTCGAAAGAATAGGTTACTTGATCAATAGCAGTTGAATTATGATGGTGCTTTTCTATAGTAATGTTTTCTCCTTTTTTTTCTTTGAATTTCTTTTGAAATAAATCATAATTGTCATGATACTTTGAATTTACGATCTATTATACATTTCACCACAACTATGTTATCACGCCCTTCGTGTATAAGTACGTATCTTCAAATTAAAGTTATCGAAAATAATAAGTTGGACAAAGTGTACGACACAAGATATGTATATTACAAATTTACACCAAATTCTTGTTAATTACTACAAAATCGATCTCCAATGCACTTACTAACAC
>JAYJMF010344812.1:0-12164 GCA_036873715.1 Salvia sclarea
TGGCGCCGCGTGGCGGGCGCCCGCCTCGTCTGGGCGGTCGCGCAACCGCCCGCGCCCGCCACCCCCAACGGCTCATTTTTTGCGACGCCCGCGGGCGCTGGTCAGCGACGCTGACCCGTCGCTGCTCACCCTCAAAGTCAATTTTTGTGATTTGTTTTTTCTTTTTTTCCTTTATCCCCTTTTTGCGCCTTCAGTTTTTTAATTTTCTTTGTGATTTCAATGTTTTTTTCATGCCATTTTTTGTGATTCTTTTTTTTTTCTTTTTTTTACGGTGCTTTTTTTTTCAGCCACTTTTTCCTATTGCAAATATTTTTATCACTAAAAATGTTATCAACGTAAGTGTCATTTTATATAATTAAGAGTTTTTATTTGAAACACAAAAAATGTTATTTTATATTACTAAAAATGCTGATGCGAATAACTATTAGTGTCATTGTGAATAACACAATAATGCTATTTTGAAATACTAACAGTGCTAATTTGTATAACTAACAGTGCCAATTTGAATAACTATTATTGCCGTTTCAAATAACTATTAGTGTCATTTTGAATAATTATTTGTTATTGCTAAGTGTCATTTTGTATAACTAACAGTGCCAATTTGAATAACTATTAGTGACATTTCGAATATCTATTTGTTATCACTATAACTGCCACTATATATAGCTAATAGTGACAATTTGAATACTATTAGTGCCATTAAAATCGCAAAAGTCAAAGGTTTACAAACGGCCCTACATAAAAATAAAATAAAAAAATGGTTGAAAAAATACAAAGAAACACATATAAATCGCAAAAAGGTGAGAGTGGTGGGGTTCGAACTCAGAGCCACACCATAAGCACTTATTTCAGGCCAATAACCACTGGGCTACAACGCCTAATCACTACGTGAAGGCAGAATAAAGAATATATATATATATCTGTGCGAGCGCGTCAGAAATTTTCGCGTTTGAGAAAATGTGACCCTTTTGCTAATTTTATTTTTCTAAAAAATAAAAATTCTCAATTTACTTGTTCGTTCTCCCCGTCGGAAAACCCAGCAACGTTACAACTCCGATGGCCACAGCCACAACCTCCTCCGCCTCGCTCCTCCCACCACAGCTCCGCCGCCGTCCAAGTACCACTCCTTTATGCTCCAAAAACACCTTGTTCCCTCCATTTTCCCTCTCCCCTCCCTCTCTCATCACCCGCCGCAACTTCACTCGCTCTTGCATAGTTTCTTCATCTTTGAAGGTACAAAATCAACAAAACCTAACCGAGTAAGGCTTTTCTGCATTTACGTGTCGCTTTTTTCTGATTAAAAGTAATAATCTTTACAGGAAAAAATCAGTGGGATTAAAAAAACGTGGAACGAATTGAGCAGCTTAAATCACTGGGTTGTTAAAGATTATTACAGACTTGTGAATTCCGTGAATGCGCTGGAACCTCACATTCAGAAACTGTCAGACGAGCAGGTTTTTTCTCAATTCTATCATGTCTGTTTATAATTGTTTTTCCTCTCCCACAACTAAGGTCCTATCTTATTTCATTTCTATAAATTTTGAAGGAGTTTTCTTCTCTTTGTTCTTGTAGTTGAGAGCAAAGACAGAGGAATTCCGCCAGCTGTTGAAGCAGGGTGCAACTCTAGCTGATATTCAAGCTGGTATATATATTTGGTTCTCTCTCTCTCTCTCTCTCTATGGTTGCTTAATGGTCATTATCATTGTCAAAGTGATAAGCTATGGATCCATTTAAGAAGTTCAATTTTGAGAAGTTAAATATTTTCATGATGCATTGTCTTGTAGAGGCTTTTGCTGTAGTTCGTGAAGCAGCAAAAAGGAAGCTTGGGATGCGTCATTTCGATGTTCAGGTCTGCTATACTTAGAGCTGAGTAGTTTTGGGCATGCAAAAGTGAATGCAACATTGTTTTTGTTAAAGATATTATTGGTTTAGGATCTCTGAGAACAAGAATTTGGTTATACCTATCTTTGTTGCAATCAGAAATAGTGTAAATGAAGATCATTAGTATCTGAGTGTTATAGTTCTTTTTTGTTACAGAATTGTGTAAGGTGTTGTGCTGCCAATGTTGGGCGCATGCATAATCAATATCGGAATCAACCTAAGTCGGACTTTTCTGGAACTTTCTTGTAATCTTATTACAGATTATTGGTGGAGCCGTGCTTCATGATGGGTCAATTGCAGAAATGAAAACTGGGGAAGGGAAGACCTTAGTGTCCACTTTAGCAGCTTATCTTAATGCTCTGAGTGGGGAGGGCGTTCACGGTATGATGTTTCTTGTTTTCAATGGATATTTAAAATGCTGACATTCTAATTGCCGAAGCAGGCCATAATGGACTGTAACAGAGTCAAACTCTTTCAGGAATACATAAACTGTTTAGGATTTTTCATGGACCTTGTTAGAGTTTGGTGTTTTATGGGTCCGTTTCTCGACATATTACTTTCTGTGGCAGTGATTACTGTAAATGATTACCTTGCTCAACGTGATGCTGAATGGATGGGCCGTGTGCATCGATTCCTAGGTCTCTCAGTTGGACTTATTCAAGTAATTTTCTTGCTGAAAACATCTTGTGCAGCAGCTTTTCTCTAAGAAGTGTACTTTGTTTTTTAACATGTTCTTGGGATCTATTTATTTTAAAATCAATTCTCAACTAAAATATGTAAGAGAATAACAAGAGAATTAAGTGGAATTCAGCCAAAATAAGACATCAACAGGCAAGTTTTATATTGATTTTCAATGGTTAGATATGTTGTATGAGGCATACATTGTCTTAAAGAAATATTTGGTTCTCAAATATGTCAAAAGTGATTGACTATTGTCTATTCTTAAGATTCGGGATGTTTAAATCCTGTACACCAGAGATCATAAAAAAGGAAGGTCACATTTGAGTATTTTGAATATACATCCACCAAAAGAGAGGACTTGAAGTTCGTTCTGGGATGTCTTGAGGTCTGATTTTACAAATGCTGATGTTGCAAACACGTATATATCTTATACTGTTACTTTTTGTACAGAGAGACATGAAAAATCCAGAGCGAAGATCTAACTATAGCTGCGACATTACATACACCAATAATACCGTAAGTTTATAAGTGACCTTTACAGATCACACCAAGAAATGCTTCTATTTACGTCATTTCTACATAGGAGTACTGTTGTCACAGTATTTTTTGGCTTTGGCAATTGATGTCTGCTTTCCTTCTTTATGGCCCCAGGAACTTGGTTTTGACTATTTGCGAGACAATCTTGCTGGAAGCAGTGATGAACTTGTAATGAGATGGTAATCTTCAGTCTTTCTAGTTTCTACCCACTGTTAGATATCCTTATCTAATTGTTACAATTGACCAACTACTATATTATTGAACAGGCCAAAGCCCTTTCATTTTGGAGTAGTTGATGAAGTTGATTCTGTCCTTATTGATGAAGGACGCAATCCTTTGTTGATAAGCGGACTGGTAATTTTGCGTGTTTATGAGCAATCTGCACAAGTATTAAATCTGTTTATTCCAAACAGTAACTCTCCCCAAAAAGAAACATAAAAAAGAAATGAATTTTTCTTTTAGCCGGTTATTAGATCCAGTATTTTTATTGGATCTCAGTGTATAACTATATAATTCATTCTAAAAGTTACTTTTGTTATGCCTCTTTTTCTAACTTGTATTTGTTTATTTTCCAGGCAAGTAAAGATGCAGTACGATTTCCAGTTGCCGCTAGAATAGCTGAGTTGCTTATACGAGATCTGGTGAGTCTCAGTTTCTAGCTTTACCATTAATCCACCTAAAAGTTCGTTTCTCCCTTTTTGTTTGAAATAACTGTCCGATTTCTAGAACTCTGCTTGATATTCTTTGCTTAATTGACAGCACTACACTGTCGAACTTAAGGATAACTCAGTGGAACTTACTGAGGAAGGAATATTATTGGCTGAGACAGCTCTGGATACAACTGACTTATGGGATGAGGATGATCCTTGGGCCAGGTGAATGGTCAAATTGATTATCTGCTTGTATATATAATTGGTTCTCATGCCCCCATGGGATCCTGAAAAGTTTCTTATATTCTTCATGGCTGGACTAAATTATACCTTAGACATTGTTCGTCTTAATGTTTAATGCTTACAGTTTTTCTACCTTCTGAATTCATGAGTATTTCATTTTGATATGGCAGGTTTGTTTTAAATGCATTAAGAGCCAAAGAATTCTACAGGCGAGATGTTCAATACATTATTCGGAATGGAAAGGCTCTTATAATTAATGAGGTATTCCCTAGTTGCTCCTGCTTCTTCCCATTCTTCATGTTCATTATGTGATGAGAGAAGGGATCTATCCTAATTTAAATATCTGCATCAGTTAACCTGTAAGAAAACTATCTGATAGTGTTTAACCTAACTGAATATCCTCACATAGTATAGCAATAAAATTATTCTTTGTATCACCAGTACTCACGTTGGGTTCATGAATATGATATAGAAAGTTATGATCAAGTAAAAGATTGGACTAATAGCGAGAATTTCCTAACTTATGACTCACTCAAATTGGTTCAAATATCCTCTCTTGTGGCTTGTTTCTCCTTATTTGAATTGGCTATGGCTGCATTGCAAAAGTTGGTTCAATTAGTGTGAACTGTAAGTCTGGAAGTTGATTTTCATAACCATAGGCACATGTTGGTTCAACTAACCGGTTGAAGAATGGGGCACATGGTTCTTTTGTAATTTACCAACTGTGCTATTCTCTTAAGTTGCTGTTTCTGCTTTGCGTTATCTGAAGATACATAAACACTTCCTTAGGCAGTTTTCTTGTTGAATAACCTATTTAGCTTCTTTGATATGCATATGCTATATTGTTCTTTCTCTGCAGTTGACTGGTAGAGTTGAAGAGAAAAGGCGCTGGTCTGAAGGTATCCATCAGGCAGTGGAGGCCAAAGAAGGACTGAATATCCAGGTGTCGTAGTTGCTCTAGCTTTCTAGGCCATCTTGTTGAAATTTTGGTTTACCCTTCTTAAACTGTATAATGTAACTTCCTGAAATTTGTTAGCCTGATTCTGTTGTCGTGGCCCAAATCACTTACCAATCGTTATTCAAGCTATACCCCAAGCTCTCAGGGATGACTGGCACTGCAAAAACTGAGGCTAGTGCTTCTGCAACAACGCTACTGCTTTTCTCGCCTGATCCTTTAGAATAGCTAGTGTTTGTAAAATTCTATTTGTTTATTATTGCAGGAGAAGGAATTCTTGAAGATTTTTCAAATGCCAGTTATTGAGGTTCCCACGAATATGCAAAGTATCCGAGAAGATCTACCCATCATGGCCTTTGCAGTAAGTTCTTGAAGTGTTAAAATTCTCGTTATTGTTGTAGAGGCTATAAATTCACTTGTTCATATTTGCGTGTTAGACTGCTCGAGGGAAATGGAATTATGTTCGTGCAGAAATTGAGTATATGTTTCGGCTAGGTCGACCCGTGTTGGTCGGGACAACCAGGTACTTCTATCTCATTTTCTGTTGTATAGCCAAACTATCAAGATTGAGCCTGTGCCAGCATATTTGACCACTGCTTTTGATTTCTAATGCAGTGTTGAAAATTCTGAGCATCTTTCTGCTTTACTGAGGGAAATAAAAATCCCCCATAACATCCTTAATGCTCGCCCGAAGGTGCGTATATACGTAGATAATTTGGGAGACTTTCAAAATTAGAAGTCCTTCTATTTGCAAATCTTATCTGTGGTCTCTGACAACTTATCTTTTGCAGTATGCTGCTAGAGAAGCTGAGATTGTTGCCCAGGCTGGTAGAAAATATGCAATCACTTTATCGACAAATATGGCTGGCAGGGGCACTGATATTATCCTAGGAGGAAATCCTAAGGTAGATCTTACTTTCGATGTTCTGGTCCGCAGTGTAGCATGTAATCCTTTTTGGAGGATGAAACTTTAGACCTTTTTTCTGGTTCCCTTTCGCTGGATGTTGTTGTAATTACAGAAAGCTTGGTGGTTTTAATAAAGAGTTAACAATTGCATTGTGTCATTGTCAGATGCTCGCAAAAGAGATTTTGGAGGACAATTTACTTTCAACTCTTGCACACAATGTTCCTGATGTTGAAATTGACTCAGGGCTAACTTCAGGACAGGTGATAACCGATTTTACCATGATGTAACAAAGAAAGTAGTCATACTAATGCTGAGTATTTCTCAGTGCAGGTCTTATCTAAGGTGAAGGTTGGACCATCATCATCAGGCTTGCTAGCTAAGGCTGCCCTCATGTGTTAGTATCTTCTACTTCTTCTCTGTGTGTATGTTTTAAAAAAAACTCCCTCCATCCTATTATAAGTGGCTCATTTCTTTTCTGCATGTAGAATAAGAAAAAGTGTTGTTTTTGTGTGTAAAGTGGTAGAGCTAAGTTGAATAACTTTTCAAGGCAAAAAAGTTTCCTTTCTTGGTACGAGCCACTTATAGTTATAGCGGGACAGTGGGAGTACTTTTGAATAAGAAACTAGTGCATATTTGCAAAGGAAAAAAGGAAATGTACATGTAGAGCATACTCTGTCTGAGTTTCAATTATGTGTGTCTGCTTTTTCTTTTATTTCATTAATATTCCTTAAGTCTTAGCTTTTCTTTTGTAAATAATCCAGCTAAATATGTTTGCAAAAGTGAGGGCAAGAAGTTGACTTATGATGAGGCAAGAAAAATAATTTCCGAGTCCATCGAGATGAGCCAGTCAGTGGGATCAACTGAGTTGCAGAAGCTTGTTGATGAGGAGACGGAGATGTACCCTCTTGGCCCATGTATAGCACTTGCTTATCTATCAGTTTTAAAGGACTGTGAATCTCACTGTTTCAATGAAGGGTTAGAGGTGAAAAGTCTTGGAGGTCTTCATGTGATAGGAACTTCTCTACATGAGTCTAGGAGGATTGATAACCAGGTAATTTCCTTGATGTGCTCAAATTTTAGCCAGCAATTATATTATTCAAAATTTGAGACTCAAAAGTGATATTTCTCCAATTTATGACTTTTAAAGTGGGGAATGAAAATTCTGAGATTCTACAGGAAAAATGAACAAACAAAAAGGAAAAAGCTTTTCTTGTATTTGTTCCTTTGGATTTTTTCCCTTTCACATATCATTATAGTTTATTGTTTATTGTCTCTGCAATGGGTGCATAATACAATTTGCGTGTCTAGCTCCGAGGCAGAGCAGGGAGGCAAGGGGATCCTGGATCAACACGGTTCATGGTGAGGTATAATCAAGTCTATTTGTTGTTTCTTGTAGAAATTTGAGACACGTATAATAGATTTGAAACCTGTGGCATGACACTGACTAAATCACATGTTCATTGGACTGTAATTGCATTCGTATATATGCACTTTCTCTCCTTTCAATCAATGTTTTGAAGAATTTTATCACTGATACCTCTCTGTATGAACTCACATAATGTCTTAGATTCTATATTACCTTCCAAGTTCACATTGCTACGATTCATACAATGGAAAGAGAACTTCAAATTTTTAACTATTGACATATGGCGGAGACTCGAATATGTATCTATACCATCTTCCTTTCTTTAAGTACTACAATTTTCTGGTTGCGTTACATTCTTCTCATATTTATTCCGGTGATTCTACCTCACAGCTTACAGGACGAGATGTTTCAGAAGTACAATTTCGATACAGAGTGGGCAGTAAAGCTTATATCTAGACTCACAGATGATGACGATGTCCCGATAGACGGTCATCCAATCATGAAACAGGTTTGGTCTAGTGCTGCTTTATTATTGTGCTCCCTCCCCCTTCTATCTATTAGCATTAAAATAGATACATGTCAATTCACATATCTGATCCTTCAATCTCTGTTTTCCAGCTTACGAATCTGCAAGTTAGTGCTGAAAAGTACTTCTTTAGTATAAGGAAGAATCTCATCGAGTTTGATGAAGTTCTAGAGGTATCGTGTGACTTTCTAGCTTAATTTCCAATTGTCCTGTACCTTTACCTAATTGATGATTTATTTGGAAAGTAGAGACTATCACCTGTCTTACATTTATTTAGGAGTACAAATGCTAGATAGTAATTTCATTTGCGTTAGCTTTTGTTTCTTCCTAATCTCCAAATAAAAACAATCCCCCCCCCCCTTCCCAAAAAAAAATTTGTTAGAATATGATTTGGCTGGTTCTTGTTGGCTTCACAGGTGCAACGAAAGCATGTCTATGATCTCCGCCAATTAATATTATCAGGCGATTCTGACAGTTGCTCACAGCATATTTTCCAGTAAGTGCTTGTCACTTCGTTGAGTACTTAGTACTCTCTTCTTTTTTCCCTTAGTATGGTGATAAGTTTTGTATTTAGGTACATGCAAGCAGTGGCATCTGAAATTATTTTCAAGAATGTGGATCCAACAAAGGTAAAAACTTCCTTCTAGAACTTCCGCTTAGCGTTGTATCATTTTACAGCAATTTTCAATTCTCTGAAACGATATTCTGAATGTTGTAGCATCCAAGCAGCTGGAAGTTAAGAAAAATGTTAGATGAATTTATTGGAATTTCTGGAGAAATGTTAAATGGTGCGTCGTTTCTACTTTAACTGCTAGTTTCGTTGTGTTCCTAGTTGCATACTCTCATTTAAACCCATTGTTTCATTTGTACTAAAGCTTCGGACTATCTGTAGACTCATTTGCAGGAATTACCGAGGAAAATATGCTACATTCACTCACACAAGTCCATGGATTAAGTTCCGTGGAAATTGATGATTTTCACCTTCCAACCTTGCCTAAACCTCCGCCCTTTCGAGGCATTCGCATGAAGAGCTCATCATTTAAACGGTGGCTGACAATATGCTCGGATGATTCAATTAAGTGCGTTTTCGCTGTATATATAATATATTTTCCATTGTCGTCAAAATTATCTTATGCATATTTTGCTTACCATGTTTATGCTTCTACTAGAGATGGAAAATTCAGATCGTCCGTTAACCTTCTCTGCAAGTACCTCGGGGACTTCCTGATTGCTTCATATCTAGATGTTATTCAAGAGTCGGGCTACAGCAGTGCTTATGTAAAGGAAATTGAGGTACATACATTCTGTTTTAGATTCCAAATAGTGAGAATGGTGTCCATGAGAATCTGATTATATTTATTATTATCGTTGCAAATTCTATAATTTCCTTTACTTTACCCAAATTAGCTCAATTTTTTTCTTCACCTACGTTGTTAGTCACTTTAAACCACTCGAATATCTGTGTCAATGGAGGAAGTGGAGAAGCCAATGGTCTTTAACTTCACGAGCCTCATTTTGTTTGTTTTCTTTTATTTCTTTTACCTATTAATTCGTTCTGTCTGTTCGTTCAGAGGGAAGTTCTTGTAAAAACTCTCGATTCCTTCTGGAAGGATCATCTCGTGAACATGAACAAACTTAATTCAGCGGTATGCTTGCCGCTGCACTAGATATGTTTTCTATTGATTTCAATAGTACTGCTCATTTAGTTTTTTTAACGGTCTTGTAATGTCTAGGTCAACTTGAGATATTTCGGGCACAGAAATCCACTAGAGGAGTACAAAATTGATGGCTGTCGATTTTTCATTTCAATGCTTAGTGCCACAAGGAGGATAACTGTGGAATCTCTCTTACGGTTCTGGTCAGCTCCTATGGAGTCTGAAGAATTAGTCTTACAGTAGAATTAGTTCTCCTGCTAAAAGGTACAACGTAGTTTCTTAATAAGTGCATTTTCTCAGTAACTATATATTTCATGTCCGACAATTGTCATTTCTTGGTCCTTCAGCTTCAGAAACTCTCTCAATTGTCGCTCGGGTTATATAAACTTTTGCAAGAGTTTTTGCAACTCATTTACATTTTCTGTCCGCTGGTCAAACTTTTCCTTATTTTGTTTAAATTTGAGACATTATTTTGTCGTCTTAGCATGCACATGTTTTGTTAGTTGGTTGCAGGAAATATTTTGGGAATCATGAGTTCACGGGGTTTAAAACACGATGAATTTGCTTCATTCTGGGGTGATATGTTGCCATGCCATCAGAAATAACAGTACAACGGTAAGATACCCTTCCTATTGAGTATTGATAACTAGTATCTTAGTCAAAGATCTTATAATGACATGATGCATCGATATGGTGGTGTATAAAACAGTGAGTATTGACGACTCTGTCCATATCTCCCGTGTAATGATACAAAGATTGTGTAGGTCATTTTATCAAAGAAGACATTAACACAGAAAAACATATAATTTTCACTCTCTCTATTAGAATGCTATTGCTATTGTTCAACTGTAATTTGGGGAATTTATGTTGTTGCTTCTAACAGAACTGGATATATAAACTTTTGTATTAAAAGTTAATGATCACTACTATTTTGAATATTGCATAATGCTAATATATTGGGAGAGTGACTGCAAAAATATAGTTATGGAGATGTTGATATCCAGCTACAACCATCAGTGGGAAGTGGTAACTGATATACCGGCATCTCTATCAGTAACAGCTCACTGCAGTTGTGGAGATGGTAGGTCGAGGAAGTAACAGATAAGCGCTTCCACTCATATTAGTCCATTATTCGGTTTGTTTCTTTCGTGCACCAGTCATCCGAGGAAAGGAACGGGCTGAAGAACGAATGTTTTTCACTCGAGAAACCATTTTTTGTGGATATATAGCATGATCATCACCAATTTCGCGACACGATATGACTATATTTTTACACATTCATTCATAGAAGGATTATTGGTGGTCCTTTTGTGTTGCATTAGGCTTACTGCAGTATCAAAACAGATTGATTCTGTTATGTCTGATTCTGTTTTGAAAGGAAGAGATGTTTGCTGTTATGTCTGATTTTGTGTGTTGGTGTGGGTAGAACTTTGCTGTCATCATGATGTGTTTAAGAAATATTTTTATTTTTATTTTTTATTTTCTTATTTGTGTGTCCCATATTTGGATACACAAGAATGAGTTGCCAACAGGTTGGACATCATTTATTTAAGTTTTCATATTGGATTTTCATTAAAAAGTCAAAATTGGTATTGCGGACTTTTGTCTTCATCAGTTGACAGATTTTTTTCTTTTGCCTGCATGTCGGCTATATGTGGTGAAAATAAATCAAACGAGTAGTATTATTAGAAAAAGGTTGTGAGAGTGAGACAGACAATTGCCGTGCAGTTCTTCAATTGGGATTTTAGGATTTCCTTGCATTTTTCAATTGCTTTTTCAGTGTTCTTTTTTTTAGTTCAGATTTTCACTTGTACTTTTCTTTCATAATTAAGATTTTTCACCTTAATAACTATTCCATCCGTTCTACTTAACTTTCATTGCTTTTGGCTACGGTTATTTAGAGTGGTTTATATTAGAATATATTGGCATTCCTTTACATGTGTATAGTGAAAAAGGAGATATGATTCACTAAAATTCTTAATTAAATAATAAGATACTTATTTCAGATGGGACTATCCAAATTAGAATGTAAGATATTTGGAGTGAAATGGAGAAAATTGTAGGCAGGATTTATATATTGTTTGTAAGTTGTGCACAACAATGAGCTTCACCTAAGACGCAGTTTAGAAAGTATATTGGTTGTAGATTTCTCCCGTAGTTCAAAAGAAATTGTGATATTTGTGGTGTTATTTAATGGGAGTTTGACTCAATTAAAAATTGTTCATTTTTAATGTAAATCAATAAGAGCACCATCTAATACATGGATCTTGAAGCTTGACATAAAATTGAGTACCTTCGAGCAATAATATGTCCAAATTTTTGACATCATATCTTAATCTGGACGTAGAAAGAATTTTTTTTTGGCTCTTTTGTTTAAGCAATTTTTAACCTTCGGAAATCAATGTATTGTTAAGAAATAGTAGTTCTTTTCTTTGTCCAAGTGAACTATCAAATTATTTTGTAAAGATTAGTGAATAGTATGTTTTGTATTTGTTGACGACAGGGTGCCAACTAGCATATATACGTGACTCATTTTTTTCTTTTATATATTTGAAGATCATATCTAACCCACCACGCTAAATGAATGTACAATCAAAATATACTTTCCCTAATTATCAAATTGCTATAATATCATAATAATTTAATGCCACTATTTTTTGATGATTTGACTAGCTTGACATATATATATATATATATATATATATATATATATATAGGGGTGGGCTAAAATAAAACCCTCCTTAAAATAAGAACTACGAACCA
>JAYJMF010344823.1:0-12161 GCA_036873715.1 Salvia sclarea
GGAGTCTTTACTGACTTGAGCGTCGGAGTCTCTCCCCGGAGAACCCCCTTCTCCGGTTCTGTTTTGCAGGCAGCCTCGCGAAAGCTACCTGTGGAATCCTTGAACCCAGCGTTTATACACGCCAGGTCCACGAACCAGTATTGAAAAAGGTAAAAGGCCATGCTAGCCCACGGATTCTCTAAATCTCTCATTACTTTGTTGTTGGTTCCTAACCCAGACCAAACACTTTCCATTTTAGTTTGTCCCATTAGTGTTGGCACATACTAAAAAAAAATTGCCTTAAAAAATTAGTCAACTTAGTGGATCCACCACTTTATACACAAAAACACCACTTCCTTAATTTCCGTGCCAAAAAATAAGGTGCCAACACAATTGGAACGGAGGGAGTATTATTTAAAATTATGTGAGTAGTAAAAATATTTTAAAAGGAAAATAACACTTTCATTGGGACGACCCGAAAAAGAAAATGTAACACATTGGGTGGAACGGAGGGGAGTAGTATTGATAATAGAAAGGCTGCAGTATGTTGCATGGAAAGACGAATGTAGTTCTTAATTTTGGTTGCGGACCAAAACACAAGATATATAGATATTAGATGTAATTAATTTCGTCCAAATTGTGGGATCGATCCCTGTTTGTTCTGGAAACGACATACAAAAAGTCGATAAACGACGATTATTGATTAGCCGACATGATGAGGTTGTTTTCCCGATACTATCCAGTCCGAGAAAGACTGCAGCGTATTCATATCAGCTCTATAATGCTTCTGCGTAAACTCCAGCAACGCCGGCCATTCAAAGTCTGGGTACATTCTCGGGTTATCTTCGTTCACCAGCTCATGCGGCGGCGCCACCACCTTCTCCTTCTTCGGGCACAGAAAGAAAGCCAGAGATTTCCGCGGACTCTCACTGTTCACCACCGCTCGGTGCAAACAGCTCTTATATCTGCCATTTGAAAGTGCCTGCACCCACAAAAACGCACTTGATTAATTAATTCATTTCAACAACCAACATATTTAGACTTAACCACGCACCATCAAAGTGTCGCCTATGTTGACTACAAAGGCCTCCAAGTTAGGGCGTATGGATCGCCATTGATCGTCGACGAATACTTGCAGTCCAGCGACTGTGTCTTGGTGAAGGATGGTGAGCGACGTTGGATCGCAATGGGGTCCGGTGCCTAAGGTCTGATCCGGCCTCTGGCATGGCGGATAATAGTTCAGTCTCATTATAGATTCATTTTCCTCAAAGAAGTTTCTGAAATGGCTCCTTCTCACTCCTAAACTCATCCCCAAAAGCTCCATGATTCCTAGAGACAGATTGCTCATTGCGCTGCAGTACTCCTGGTATATTCTCCTGCAATTAACTTTGTAAATTTAGATTCATATATAGATATACTACATTAACTATATATATTTTGACGTACGTACCCTAATTGTGCAAAATCTAGCCCCAATTTAGTAGTGAAGTAGGTTTCGACAATGCGAGGAGAAGATTTCTCCGGCGAGTACTGGAAGGAAAGAGTTTCCTTCCATGGAAGCTTGGACGAGAATCTTCCGGTGAAGCTACTGGCGTAGCCGCAATGCTCGCCTTGCTTCCGCAGAGCTCGTTGCTTTTCGTGAAGCGGTTGCTCGAAGAAGCGATCCATGTAACGGTGCGCGTCGTCGATGAGATGAGCGTCGACGCCGTGGTTGACGACGAGGAAGAATCCGTGCTTGCGGCAGGCATCAGCGACGAGCCGCGAGGCGCGCGCGGAGGCGGAGGGGTCGCCGGAGAGGAAGCCTTGGAGGTCGACGAGAGGGACGTCGAGCTCCGGCGGGTTAGGGTTAGGGCGGTCGGGGTCGGGCCAGATGAATTGGGGAGGGATGTTGGATTGGTGTTTGAGCACCGTGGCGTCGAAGATTAGTGACCTGTTTGGCTGCTCGTAATTGGGTTGGGGAATGGAGGCCTCGCTCGTGATCGTCGTCATTTTGCATGAACGTACTGCTGATTATTGGTATTGGTCTGTTTGGATGGGAGATTTATATAGGAATATTTATGGAGGAATTTGGGAGGTGTGATGAGAGAAAAGCCAAAAGGCCGTTCGCTTGGGAATTTAGTGAACGAGAGTAGGTGCCTTTTATAGCCTCTCTTCGAGCAAATTCGCAAACAACAAAAAGGGATCCTTTGCAAGTCATTCTTTTGCACAAGAGCCCTCCTACTTGGACTCAATTCACTTTCTATTTTGTCAATAGAGAAGCGTTTCCCGATGGCTTTTGGCGTTTCCTTTGGTAGGGATGGCTCAGATTTTCATTTTTTTTTTCACAATGGGAAGATCAGTATCAGTAAGAACGATTTTTAGGATTTTTGTCCTCAAAGAAAATGAAATACTACTCTTAGCTTAGCTATGATTCATATACACTGAATTTATGGTTTATTTCAAAACGTCAAATCAATTATTCATATATATGTTTTATTTTGATATATATATCATTCATGATCACGATATGTTGTTATATAAGCTTTTCTTATAAGAAAATTAATAAAGGTTGATGGAGGCTGAATCCTCCTTATCTATTACTTTGCCCGCCAGTGCAGTGCACCACATGTATATACACATGGCTATTGTTTTCATGCAAATTTGGCAGAGTTGATTAGTATAAGGCACATTCTTTTTAAGTATGTATATACTTAATTAATATAGTGGATACTCATAATCATTGGGGTGATCACAGACAAAAAATCCGACTTATAATTAAATATTATGATTATTTTATAGGAACGCCTTTCCTTTTCTTGTTTCTAAGGTTGGGGCATCCTTAATAAAATGGATTTTCAAATTGGACATGATGAATGGATTTTGATAAGGTTGTAGTTGACTTGTCGTAGTGAAGTTTTGAGTTGCTTCCTCCATTTTATATTGTTTGTCTATTCAATGGCCCAACTCAGTTCCCCAGCCTGGTTGCTCTCCACCTTATTATGTAGTCCTATAAATAAAGATGATAGCAATTTGCGCCTCAAAATTTATTAGTATCAAATTATATTTTCAAATTAAGTAAGGCAATTATTAGTTTCTATATATGGGTAGACAAGCCAGCTGGCTCCGCCAGTCCTATCATTTCCAAGGGTTTTGTTTGCTTTTCGTTGGTGAAAATTCAAAAAATTAAAAAGAAAAGGTGGTTTTTGCTTCTATTGTACGTGTTAGTATACCTTCCAAAATAGGTCTGACTTGCCAATTTAACAATTCCCAAGGGTTTGGTTCTATTATAAATTGAGGAATATGGATTTTTTGTGACTCACCAATTATATAAGGGGTCTCATATTCCGACGGTTAAAATTCATATCCCTACTGTGAAATAGATAAGATAAATTTGCTTAACTCTGTACGAATAAAGTTGTGTGTATGGAATCTAAGAGATAAAAACTAAGAAATAGTAATTGAAGATCCTAATTTGAGCATAATCAATCTTAATTAATAGTGAAACCGAAAAAGAAATGGAATCGATCGAAGAGAAAATCGGAAACATAGAATGGTACAAAAGTGAGACTCTAAAATATGGTATAGAGATTTTGAAATGCCAGAAAAGGAATTACTCTATGGAAGGGAAGGGTATTAAAAATTGGGTTACGTTGTCTAATTCTTTGACCGTATTCTCTCCTTGTAAGTCATTTGGATTGACTCACGCAGAATCATGTTACACCATTTGTTAAGGGCCAAATTAATTAAATATTAGATTCTTCAAATTATTAATATACTCAAATTTATTTTATTTTTTTCTCAAAAACTCCATTTACACCTCTTGTCGCGCGTCACAGTAGTAAGAAAAATTTGGTAGACAAGAAAAGCATAACTTGACCCTATCCTCGGCAGCAGCAAAAATTAGGTAAATGTAAAATATGAGGCGCAAAACATATAGCTAGAGTGTGTTGAAATTGGGGTACATATAAAATGTAAGAGATATGAGAGGTGCAAAATGAAATTAGTATATATCGCACATAGTGTGGCTTATGGTATATTTGATGTGACCACATCCAAAAGCAGTTAAACAAGATTTAGAATATATCTTAATTTTGTGTCAACTACTAATGTGCACAATAATGTTTAGCCGAATGTTGACAGCTTTCTCCATGATCGATCAAGTGAAGTCCAACAAGGCAATCTGCTTGACTTGATTTATCACTTAAAATTGCTATACCCAAGTACAAAATGCGATGTTAGTGGTTGAAACAACTATAGTTTGCGAAGCACATCACTGAGATATGTAAATGTCCCACTCCCACCTTTTACCTGTACCATTCATAACCTGCTTTATTTTTATTTTGTTTTCTTTGGAACCACTATAATTAAGTTTCAATATCAGATGCCGACACTTGGTTCCCTCGACCTCGACTATTTTTGTCGTTCCATACCTTCAAAATCAGAACTAAATAATCCTGCTCTAAGACAATCAGTGAATAGCTTAACTACGATCACTATTTTTACACATGTATTTCCACTTCTAGTCATCTCGTATTCACAGTGATTCCACTCAACTTTCAGGTACCGAAAAATCAGTTCAATGATAGCTTTGTCATTTGTGTAATTTCTTGTATTTAGGTCTTAAATTGTAAAGTTGATAGTTTAAATATTATGGAAATGTAGTGGTAATATATATATATATATATTAGCCTACTTTATAAACAGAAGAAATAACATTAAACAATCATAATGACAATTTTTCTCAATTTCATGGGGCCAGGCCCAGAAAACTCTATTTATTAGCATATCGTAGTCCATTTTATGTATTAGTAGCACGCCCCGAGCCCTCTACAATTTTGATTTTTGGTCCATTAAATGGCATGTTTATGAGTTTCTGAAATTAATGAGCCTTTTATTTCCTATTTTATGTAAGGCCCACAAAGGGAATATGTTGGAAATTAATGTAGTACGAGACGAGTTGAGTCGAGTTTGAAAATCTTCTTCCATGTTGATGTGTATAAGAAATGACATCTGTGGGTGTAATATGTTGAGATGGAAAATAGTACAGTATCATTTGCCTAAACTGCCCAAAAGTGGCGAATCTTCACGTGAACTTGTTGCTTACTTTCAGACAAATCACCCACACATTCTCTTTATAAAAGATATCCAAATCTTCCACAACTGGTCATCTACTCTAATCCTATAATATACTCCATTTCAATCACACACCACATGGCCTCAACTCAACTAAACTAAGAATGTCCACACCTTATACATAAACTAAATCATTATTTGTATGATTTTGCATCAACACACATACAATGACTATTCTTTTTATTTGGAGTTTATAATTCATGATTCCCAATACGCAGTTATACATGCTAATGCATATTATACATAATAACAAAAAGAAAAGAAGAAACTAAACTAAGGAATTTATGAATCTGGCATTCCGAGCTCGAATGCCCAACTTGGTATGCTCAAACGCTCTCGTTTTGATCTATGTGATGACCGTTGGCTGCTCCCTTCCGGTGAACTCCTTGAGCTTCGAAGTAGATAAAGCCAAATCTAACACATATAACGGCTCACATAATTAGAAACTCTGAAAAACACTCGAGTTATAACAGAATAACAAGTAGAATCTAACCTATCAAAGGTTTCAATGCTATTTGTGCATCCACGTCGTGTTTAGTTGCATCCGGCTCGAATTGTTCAATATATATACGGACAGTTGCACCAGCAGACCCGGTACCCTGTGCTTGGTCATATTAGTACGAATACACAAATGGAAAAAGGGATGCTGAAAATTGATGTCAACATGTAAAAACTGTAACGGAGAGCTCATTCAGCACAAGATTGATTAAAAGAGACACGTACTGATAGCCTAAATATAATTCGGGATCCATCAGTGAACACAAAACGGATGCCTTGCTTGGTAACTACGCTGCCATCTACCTGAGGAAGTACAGGAAGTCGTATTTTACCATTATAGACCTTAGTGGAAAATTAAGATTAAAATAAATTCCAGGCAAGGTTCTACTTACAGGATCAGTGTAGGTGAAGTCATCTGCAAACTGCAGCTTGTAGTCTCCTGCAATTAACATAACTCATTTAGCTACGGAATAAATCCCTCGGTCAACTAGGTAGTGTCGAAACTTACCATATACATCCCCAGTCTTGCCTTTGGAAATCAAGTCTCTGAGATAGTCTATCATTTTATTAGCCCCTTCGGCCTCACATTCCTGTTGGGCATCCTCGCAAAGAACAACATATTTTCAGTTGCAGCGAAATGCATGAGTTAGAAGAGAGATAACAAAGTAGTGGAGTATCTGAGGCTTGCCTCATAGTCGTATCTAGAGAAGAAGTTCCTCCCGTAGGTTGCCCAGTGCTCAGTCACAACATCTGACACAGAAACCAACCCTTCCCCGGGTTTCTTGTCCTTATTTCTGAAAGCAATTATCGACAACCAAGCTAAAACAGCCCTGTCGAGAAGCAATATTTTGTTTACCTACTCAGACTTAATCTTCTCAAAAATCAGATGAGGTGATCAACATGAGAATTCCTTTTGAAGATATCAAATAAGATGTCAAAATCCTACATTCCTCATATGCTTAACCTTTTCGATGAAGTTGTCATTTAACATTTCTGTATACTATAGATGAAGTTGTAATTTAACATTTCTCTATACTATCAGTGAATGAGACTACACATACCAGATACCGTCTTTCTCACGGATGTGGTCCGAACCAGTTCCGAAACTTTCTTCTCCACAAATAGACAATTTCCCAGCATCCATTAGGTTCCCGAAAAATTTCCAACCAGTAGGCACCTAAAGTATAGTTTATTTATAAGATATGATTGCAGAATATAAATGAGCCACAACTCATTCAAGGAATTATAGAGTGCCAAACCTCATAGAAGGGAAGGTTTAACTTCTCTGCGACGCGATCCAGAGCACCACTAGTCGGCATGGATCGAGCCAGACCCTGTTATATTAGATAAGCTGGGAATATATAAGCTCTTTGAAGAGAAGAAATATTGAAGAGAATCTTCATGCTTTTCAAACCTTTGGGCCAGTTTTGAAGTACGGGATTGCCTTTTCCGCATTGGCAGCAATAATAGCAACAGAATCTGAAGGAGTCACAAAAAATCTTCTCCCAAGAATCATGTTTCTATCACCATCTCCTGAAAAAATGTAAGACAATTAAAAGAAATAGAAACCATTAGTGCTGTTGGTATTCACTAAATATGACACACTTAAAATATGCATCTGAAAAATGAAAATACCATCACTTGCAGCGCCAAAATCAGGTCCGTTCTCTCCATACATTATGTCGACCAATTCCTTGGCATATCTATTGGAGATCAACAAATTAAAATCAGTATTTTCGGAATTATGTCAAAAAATTTAAAAGCATACTTCTTACGTGAGATTGGGATCTGGATGGCCGTGCCCAAAATCTTCTAAAGGCACCCCATTCAAAATGGAATCCTATAAATTGAGAGGTAATTTGTTAAGGAACCATTGCATTTTTCCATCATTTTGATCGTTAAAAAAATAACAAACATACGGGGCTGGCTCCCAGCTTGTCCACGAAAATTGGTTTGGCATAAGCACCAGTGACAGCATGCATGGCATCGAATGTGAACCTGAAACATTTTTAAAAAATGCATCAAGAAATAATACAAATTAGTAAAAGGAGCAAACAGAAAATCATTAGAATCGTGAAGCAGGATTGCTTGTATACCTGAAATCTGATCGTGATATAAGGCTCCTGATAAGTGAAAAATCAAATACGTGCTGCAAAAATAAGTTGAAACGTGAACTCCCATCAGAGCAAATGAAGTGTCATTCGGTATGCCAGATCATGAATTATAAACTGTATCGATGCCAAAAACAATTCAAATTGTGTTGAAAACTTTCAATTTTCGAAATGGAATAGACCTAGGTAGAAACAAATATTAATGCGATAAAGATAGAACTTGATGCTTCAAGCACTTAAATTTAGGCTGCTCACCTCCAAAAGCTCCAAATAATCAGCTACTGGATCAACTACCTCTACACTAAAAGGTCCACAGTTTGTTACACCAAGCTCAGAGAGATTGATGTCAGGAATGTCAGCTATTTTTATTTCAGAGATCTGCAGGATGCTAAAGCAAGTCAAATATATAGTCTTATAATAACAACATTCATAAAAAATATATAGTGTAATAAAGTCTTCCTTTGGCAAAATGCTTTTTTCAATATAAGTAGCAGACCTGATTGCAGATTTAATCTTTGAGGCGAGAGATGGAAAGGGAAAAAAACTAGCTACTCATGCACAGTTTGATTATTAGTTCTTTGATAAAGGCCTACTTTAACTGAACACAAGTTATTCCTCCTTTGAGAATGTTGAGAGCTTGAACTAGAATTTTGTTTCTTTCACGTGAACTGGAATATTCCTCTTTATCATGAACTGACCACTGTCTGCTAAAGAATCAATTACAATCGCATGCTTTACAAAATCTAGCAATAGACATTTTCAACATAGATATCATATTCTGTTAGGAGATTTGGAGGGATATATAACTTACAGACACACAGAGAATCATTATTTATTAAAGATAAAGCATCAGATACATACAGAAAGAGTGTTTCCGTAGATCTTGTCAGTAATCGACTCCGGTGCAGGTTGGCCACTGCTGTAATTAAACTGAACAGTAGGAACCAAGAGAATATTTTGAATTAGTAGAACATGATGATGCCGGGTTCAAGAGAGACACAGGAGCAAAAGCCAGTGGCTGCAGTAAAAAGTAGAGGCAAGAATACAAACAAGGCTCGTGCCTAATTACTAAGAAATATACCTTGATACCCCAATCGTATTCAGGGCCACCCGGATTGTGGCTTGCACTCATTATAAAACCACCATTAGCCTATACAAACAAAAGAAGTGGAGCTAAGAGGTGCAGATTAAAGAATATAAAGGAAGAAACATACACAACATAGACTAATTCTTGCCTCTCTCTTTCTTATTACAGCAGAAACAGCTGGTGTAGACAGTATACCATCCCTGCAGTTACAGAATTCAACTCCCTATTTATTATTATCATCAACAACAGAGTTTAGCATAAACACATAATCTATGTGGAGCAGAGAGGGGAAGCTAATCAAAGGAGTTCTTTAGTGAAAATGAAGGAAGAAATGAAACATATCTTTCACTACATAAGTTTACAAGGGAGACACCCCCGGTTAAAAATTGGGTTGGAGCAGAGAGAGCAGTAATGCTGAAATATGGCCTCTTTAGAAAACATAAATATTGAAATTCACAAAACAGAACTGGGCAAAAGGGAAAACCAATGATATCAAATGCAGGGAACTAACAGTAATCAAATGAAAAACACACACCTGCCAACCAAGATTTTTCCAACACCATTGCCAGCAGCAATTTTGATAATTATCTGTGTTTCAGATTTAGCAATATCAGCATTTGGAACACGACATAATACTAATGAAATGTTAATGATGCTTATATTTTAACACCTGTGCAGCCTCCTTGTTGAAATATCTACCATCACCTCCTAAAACCAAAACTCCATTCTTGTAATCCTCCGGTGGCAATGAATCAAACAATGCCTTCAATCACAAACAAAGCCCTCATTAGACGAAAGCACATAGCATAAGCAAAGCATGCTCATTTGCTTTATCATCATAAACCACTAATCGAGCAAATTATGCCATATTTGAACTGTCAGACCTGAATCCAGTTGGCGAGATAATTTTCTTGCATGAACACTTTCACCTAACAGAAGCCAAAATCAAACAATCAAATTCAATTATCTCCAAACATGATCCGCCAATGTAGCACCCAAAGATCATACCTTTTTCCGAAGCCCACTTGTGCCAGTCTTCTGCCCCTCAATTGGCTGCGTTGGCACACTCTTAATCTGAAATAAATCAATCAAATTAAGGTAAAATGCCGTTACTCCACTTCGATTTTCTCTCTATCTCTGAAAAACACACATCGATTAAGCAATTTTGCAGTGAAAATGGACCTTGAGATCTTGGGAGTGGGCAACGGTTGTGGAAGGAGAAGTTGATGAGGAGGACGCCCTAACCGAGACAGACGAAGGTGGTGATGGTGAAGCATTCTTGAAAGAAATATTGGAGAAATGTGGAATGGGATTGAAGAAAGAAAGAGATTTAGCTGAATGGGCTAGAGCTGCATCATTTGCAGCAGAATTCCTCAATTTTCTTGACAAGAAAGAGGACGGCCTTGAAGCTATGGAGTTCAAAGCCATAATAAAAGAGTGACTCGAAAATCTCAAACTTGTTTAAAGAAAGTTGCGCACTTTTTCTTTTTCTTTGTTTCAGTTATTTGTGTTGCGATGTGTAGAGCCTGAGTGGAGTAAGGTGATTGAGAATTTGAGGTTTTTAAGAGAAGAAAATTCGGGAGAGGGAGTTAATGTGGTTCGCAAATCTAGAGAGCTATGGAGGGAGTGCCACATGTACGTTATGTGGTTTCCTTTTCATGTCACGTGACCTTTGTTCTTCACCTCCTTCAACTTCATCCCTAATTTACAATTTTACTTTAATTGCATCCGAATCTCCAATTAAGATGCAACTTTTAATATCTACATTTTTCAGCTACCGAAAATAATAAGAGGTCGCTACTTTTTTTTTTTTTAAGAAAAAGGAATCATTTAATAATCAAAGCATGAACACCCGAAATTCGAAAGACCAACCATAGAGTTTGGTGGTTCAATTCACACATGAGGGTTAATATATGCCCTAGTAGAACGGGCTATAGCATGAGCTTTATAATTAATTTCCCTACTAATATGTTTAATAACAAATGACCTAGTAGAATTCAGAATTTCTCTACAATCATTAATAATTGTACCAAATTCTGATATATCTTCCGTTGAGTCTCGTAGTGCATCAACCACCATCTTACTCCGAAACACCACTTGAGAGTAGCACAGTTCCTTCACCCACGACAATGCTTCCCGCATCCCCATTGCTTCTCCTTCCTCAACTAGGCAACGACCATATACACACATAGCTCTTCCCATCACAAACACACCTTTCTCATCTCGCACCACCATCCATGTCCATGTCGCACTTGGGTTATGAAAGAACGCTGCATCAATGTCGCAAGCTAACCAACCTTCACTCAAATCATGCCAACTTTTACATACCTGAGTCTTGACCCCGCGCAACACGACGGTGACTTCATTTTCATTTTTCTGCAACTAGAAATATACTACTACAAAAGATGGAAAATAGTTTATTTTTTAGTTTAAAGATGATCTATTTAAGATTGTTTAAACTATAGATGTTTTTGGATTTTGGAGTATGCTAAAATGTATGATATCCTTCTTAATTTGGATATGTAGTTAACTTAAATCACATTATTTATAATCAATCTTGTTATTCCTAATTTTATACATATAGTCAAATTTCATAATCGTATTTAGTAGAATTTAAAGTGATGATATTCATGTGAGAATGTAAGCTAACTCGTTGAAAATATGTGATTTGTCTATTTTGGATAATAGTAATTGTCTTATATTGATGATCATATTCCTTAAAGATCCTAGGTTGGTGGATCTAATATATTTGGTGGTTATAGCTTTGAAATTGTATTTGCATGAATTTTATTTATAATAAATTTGAAATACTCTACTCGTACCATTCTTGAACATAAAATCAACACTTTTATATCCCCCAAAATATCCCCATTAATTTTCTCCATACCTCAAACCTTGTCAAATCAGATTGAGAATATGGCTTGTTCAGGGAGAATAAGGTGAAATTTATCCCTTTTTAAAAAAAAAAAATTCGGGCTTGATTTAAAAAATAGGCTCTTTATTAGCTAATATTCTGTAAATTGGATTTCCAATTTGGTCGTCTTCAAAATATATTCCAGGAATATTCTATTTAGAGCCTTTTTCATCACTATACAGTCTATACTCAATTAAACTCAATGTTAGTATAGTTCTATCGCAGTCCTTTTTTCCCCCACCATCAATTTCGGAAAAGGCGTCGGAAAAATCGGAAAATGTTGAATTAATACATCCAAATCAAAATTGATGTCTTAATTGCTCATATTCTTGTCTCAAAAAATAAAATGGAATTGCTCATATTCAAATGTTGCGCAGCTTAGCAATCTTCTCTATAATAGGATTTGGGGCCAAGCCCTCCAAATCATCCCCTCATTCTCCCATACATTGACACATCATAT
>JAYJMF010344834.1:0-12159 GCA_036873715.1 Salvia sclarea
GAAGACATTTTCTTCTTGTGAAGGTGCGAAATGTTACGAAAGTTACAAAAATGTATAATTGTTTTGCACAAAATCAATAAAGTTGTTGCACAACATTGTGCAACAACTTTATACATTCTGTGCAATATTATCATAGTGTAATAATTGAATATATTTTGTGCAATAATATTCATGTATAAATACATTATTGCACAAACAGTTAAAACATTTTGCACAATCGAAAATAAATTTGATCCATTGATCTTCCAAGATTAATGGACGAAAATCCTTCTTATTTCTCACGAAATTAGGTCTTCTCATCTGAATCAACCTATATATATATATATACTATAATATAAATTAATTTAACACCAAAAGAGTCGACGTGAAGGAAGGTCTAGGATATTTATATGAAGATATATATCTTAATTTTGATGCTCAATGTCGTATAGATAGATCTAAGAGAGGAGATTGACAAATAAAATAAATTTCTAATTAATACGTGTTTGATAGTTGATACGACTGCGATTGGCTCAGCACAAAATCTGTGGCCATAATTAATTATGGAGTAATTAGAGAAGAGTTCAACTCACATGACTTAACAACTTTACTTCTTCCTTTTTCAGTTTTTCCCCTCTCTCTCTTTAACTTTACATATTTTTTTAATCTAATTTAAAATTTGTGGTGACCTAATTAAATCATGAAATACCACATTTAGATTTTTCTTTTTCAAGGCGACCGCCAACCATAATTCTTTTGGCGATAAATAGATGATAGACTAGCTAGGTAGACATTATAATAAGATATTTGTAATTTAAAATTATTTGATAACAATATAAATCGAAGATGACACGTTTGGACCTCTACATTCATGATACTCTTATGGAGTGTAAAAAAATTCAATTCAATTTTTTTGAAGCTCCAATAAGATGTTGTTTTCACTTTTTTAATTAACTTTTATTTATTTAACATGTTAAATGTCAATTTTTGAACCGAATCAATTATCTCCCATGTGTCAAGTGGAGATTGAATTAAAAAACACGTCGATCCCAATCCCTAATTAATGATCCTATATTATTTTGTTTATTTTTCTAAAGTCGTGTCGTTTCTGTACCCAATTTGCCATTTTTGTTCATTAAAATTCCACACTTCTAGTGAATCATTTTAAATTATTGAATATAATTTATTCGAGATTGTATACATATGTTATACAATAATTAGTTGGCATGGAGTTTCCGTAGTTAACTAGCTTAGCTTTGAATTACATGTGATGGAGTATTTTCCTGTCACAGGATTAGATTTTTGTCTACTGTTTGCAAATTCTCCACCTATTATTCAATTCAATAAATCCGAATTGACCGATATTCCATTCGGATTTGAATCTATATTTAAATTGTTAATCACTTTTAATCTATATATTCTTGAATCTAGAGTTCTGGACAATTCTTTATAACTCGTATATTCCGTGACAGAAATTTTTTTATCCGATGCCTAAAGGCCCTAAAAATATAGAGTTTTTCTATACTTCAACAGCATTGATAATAAGCGTTATGGACTTATTATATTTTGACTAGTCCAAATTTCGAGAATCCAATTTCCTGTTTCATATGATAATATCAAGTTATCAATATGAATTGTCTCAAAAGAAAATGATTAATATGAGACAAAATTTGAGTCATGCCAACCTGGTTTCGAGGTGTCAAAATTGGGCCAACTTTCACAAGTCCAATGCTTGGTTATATTTTTATGTGTTATTGTTGATTTTGAATAGCAATAATTTGGGCTCAAATGAGACAGCCCATATGAAAATTTATTGTTTGTGGGAAATAATATTTGTACTTTGGTTCAACTTAGAAATTCGAATCAACCCTTGAGTTTTTCCATATATAAAGTTGGGCCACTACGTTTAGTAATTTCCTTATCGATTTAATGTGCTACTCCAAATTCACCTAGTGAAATTTAAAATCATACATATTAAAACAAATATACACTTCATACATTAGTTCTATGGATTAACATGACTGAAAAAAAAAATATAAAAATCCGGAATTGAATAAGAAATTTGCTCTCACCATCAGTATATATTATTGTATCATCGTATGCACCAAATTCTAATTAATTTTATATACTTCATATTTACGAGTGCACCAATTCATAAGGAATTGAATTATTAAACGATCGAGTAATATTCGGAAATAATTATTAGAATTTATCTCGATTTTGCGTGGTGACAAAGGCTAAAAACTTAAAAAGGAAAAAAATTATTTTCCTTTTAAATCACGTGAGATCCTAAATTTGGCAAATCTTGATATGATAGAGCTCAAAAAGATTTTCTCCCTTGAGTAGTTACATATATTTCTCTCTATATAAATACACACATCTCACACAGTCAAAGACACACATTATTCTCACACGTGCGGCGGTAGCAGCCGGAGTCGTATGTCGGTTTCGGCATAGGTTCAATTCCGCACGTTTTCCACGCGGTGGATGTCAATGGCAATGGCGGCGTTTCAAGGCAACGCCTTTGCCCTATTGGAAGGCGACGAAGGCGAAAATTTATTCCCTGCCGCCGCCCCCTTGAAAGCGGCGCCGCCGCCGCCTCCGGCGAATAACCACCGTATAAAATCTCCGGCTTCGTCTCATGGTATTACTATTCTCAAAATTTGTATATGCGTTGAATTCGTTGATAGATTCGGTTGCTTATCTTTTTTCTATTGGATTAATTTTTAGATGAAATACTATTTTCAGGTTGTTATTGGATTATAAAGTCTGCATGTTATGATATGTAACGAAATAAATGCATCTGAATATTTTGAAAAGAAAAAAAAGAGCTTCGCCATGAGCGTGTGAATTTTTACTATTTAAGGACTAGTATAGGGTTTTAGTTCACTTTTTCATTTCAATAAAATACATGATTGAGTATTTTTATTCTATAATTCTCCATTCCCTACCCTTTCAATGGACTTGAATGTAATCAGAATAAGAAAAATTAGAAATTATCAAAGTTTCAATCCATCTAAATAAACAATTGATGTGTTTTTAATCTATTTAGGTTAATCCTCAAAAGTAATATCCCCTTAACAATTTATACAATTAATTCGAGCAAACTTAGCTTGATTTGTATATAATTTATAGGGATAGGTTCAGGTAGGAAAGATAAATTTCGTAGGAAATATGAATGAATCAAATCTTTTAATGGGTTAGATCAATGGCGGAGGAGATTTACATTCAGTTGTGCTAAGTGTTTGTGCTGCATGTGCTATGCAAAAGTTGTGCTAGGTGTTTGTGATGTTTGTGCTAGAGAATCTGTGTTACGGAATAATGAAATATCTGCTAAACTCATATATTTAAAATTTGTGCTAAATAGTAATACTGATAATGCTAATAGTATGTGTAGAGTAATATAATCTACCACTTTGATAAATTGATTAATTTTGAACTTGTTTGGCCATCTTATACTGAAATACTCAATCATGATCATTATCAATCTTGTTTGAAACAAATTGTGGCTGTTGATGCTATTCAATATTCATGCCTTCTATCATTACTTTTTTTTTTGTGAATAGGTTAATTTTGCTAATCTAGATTTTGTGATGTTAATGTATTTGTTTTTATTTTATTTTGAATGTAGAGCATAACAGCAGAAACGGCCTAGACAGGCAAAACAGGAACAAAGACGCCGTCGAGAGGTTTAACAGAAACGGAGCCGTGGAGAGGCATAACGGAAACGGAACCAATGCTAACAAGAGTAACGGCGCCGTGGAGAGGCATAACAGAAACGGAGGAGGCCATGCATATAACGGTGACGGATACAGGCGCGTGTGGAGGCCCTCCTCTAATAACTTGAAACCAACTAACGGCGTCAGTAACGGCAAGGAGAAGAAAGAGGAGGAGGAAGAAGAAGGGTGGGAGACTGTTGTGAGAGCTAAGGCATCCAAACAAAGTAGTAATTTTTATGCCAATTATCGAGGCCGTCGTGGCTATAGACGAAGTTATTTCAATGCCAATTCTCGCGGGCATTCGACAAGTAGCAATGGTAGAAACCCCAGCGAAAATGGCGATGGAAGTCTGCATCGACGACGTGAAAGTGTCAAAGTTGTGGAGAATGGTGGGAATGGTGATAAGTTGCTTCATGAGAATGAAGCACAAAGGTATGACTAAATTAGTCCTTAATTTCTTGATGAAATATACAATTTATGTAAATTATATATATTTTTATTTACTTGCATGAGTTTTGTTTTTAGGGATGAAACTTGTGATAAGGAAGAGAAAGTTTTGAGTAAAGAGGAGATTGAGAGATTGAAGTTGGAAGCGGAGAAATTGGCTAAATTTGAAGCGAGGAAGTTGGAATACGAGTTGGAGGCAAAGGTAGGTTTTTCTATAATTAATTTCATTTTTTTTTTGTAACTATTAACTCTTAATTTTTGGTCATTTTATAGAAAATGACACTGAAGCAGTATGAGAAGCTTCTAGAAGAAAATAGGAAAGTTCTCGAATCCATGAAAACCTCCGAGGAGCGAAGGGTTGAAGTTGACACATCTTTCAATTCCATGCATGTCATTGCAAAGAAGAAGAATATTGAACAAGACAATTTTGCCAAACTTGTTAGTCCTTAATCATAATGAACTATATAGTCCCTATATTTATTTATTTACTTATTTGTGTGATTTTTGTTTTTTTAGAAAAAGGTGACGAGCAACAACAAGGACAACAACAACAATAATTCCGTCAAGCCCAAAAAAAGTTATCCTAGACGAGACACCTCTTCCAAAATCGAAACCATTCCCATCCCCGTGAGTGCCGGGAAAGGGCTTAGCCCGCCAATACCTTTGTTTGAAGATGTCGACCAGTTTCCCGCTCTTATAAGCGATGCAACCACAAAAGGGAAATAGTTGGAATTTGTTTTTTCAGCAATTTGATTTTAGTCAATTTATGAGTGTTCATCTAAATATTGCTTTGGCGGATTGCTATATCATAGTCTATTCTCTTAAATTAAAGCTCTATAATAATACATCGCATTTTTTTTTTTCATTTACACCTCTTTTAGAGTACTACTATATTTTATGGTGGGACTGAAAGATCTTTTGCTTTTGCGGTGTAGGATGGAATATAAGTATTTTTTGAGAAAAGATTATTAAGGATAAGATAAGATTAATAATATGTTTGGACACGTAAGAGAATGTTATAATCATATTAAATTCACTAAATTCATCTAAACTGAGATGCTGTCACACCTAAACTAGCAACACGTCAAATTTTATTCTGAATCCGAATCCCAAATCTCAATAATTCAAAATAAATTTTCCAAGTTCTCTCTCTCTCACACACACATATAACCTTTTGCTTTCACCAAGAGCCATTGTTGATCGCCTCTGTTAATCGTTATCCTCTCTATCTCTACCTGCTCTCATAAATTGGATTCCGCCTATTATTTTGACGGAGAAATACTATGAAAATGAGATGTATATATCTTGCATTATCCATGTAGGTATTTCCTTTTCTTTTCTATAAAATATTGGTAGCGATATTCATTTAGACAATTCTCATTCATAACATTTTTAATATTTCCAATAGGTTATTGACACGTGTCATTATTATTTTGAATATTTTAAAATAAAGTTAAAGTGTAATTTTTTAAAGATAAAAATTCATGTGCCCCCAATATTGTATACATACATCACTCTATATTATAGATGGGATTGATCCCATAGGAAAACTCAAAGACATGAGTCGAGCAAGGGGGATCTGAAGGCGCACTTAAGGCAGGCATATCGTGCGGGTTGGGTCATTATCGGGTTGACCCGATATCAACCCGATCCAATAAGGTCAAACCCGAACACGACCCGCTAAGAAAATATCATAAATCCGAACACGAATCCAACCCGTTAAGGTTAAACTCGGACACGACACGAACCCAATAAAAACACGATTATATTCGGGTTGACCCGACACGTTAACGACACGATAACAACCCAACACGCAAATGACACGATAACAACCCAATAACAACCCGACACGATAACAACACGGTAACAATTTAAACAAATATGCGAAATGCAACTAATACAATTCCAAATTTTTAACAAAATACAAATGTATTTAAATATCTTAGCTACATACAAATATTCAACAATACAAATTTCCAAAAGGATGACAGTAAGTAGCATATAAAAGAGGAAAGAGGATCTACGTTTTGCGCCTATGCACCTTTGCTGGAGAAAAAGAATTGAAATGAAAAAGAAAGGTAGAATTTAACCCTAGCTAAGTAAAATAGAAATTAAATTAAATATTAATTAAAAATAATATTATTAATTAAACGGGTTACCCGAACCCGACCCGAACCCAACCCGAACTCGACACGAAATTATCAGGTCCTTATCAGGTCGACCCGATATAAGGACCCGAACCCAATAAGTCGTGTTATTGATCCATTAATTGAGTGCCGGTTCGTGTCGTGTTTTCGGGTCGTGTCGAAAATTGTCAGCCCTAATTAGTGTATAGATAAATTATATTCATGCACAATTAGTAAACAGAAAATTGTAATTCCTTGGGACATTCTTTCAAAGAGTCAAGTAATTAAAGGGCAAAATCTTCGGTTGTCCCTTTCCTAAACTAAAAAAGGAAAAGATAGCAAACTGCGGAAAAAAAAAAAAAAGGAAATCAATCGTTTTCTATATTGTTTCTTAGTTAAGGCCTAAAGCTACCAATTTCAATCTTATATGGATTTGGTAAAAAGTCCAAACTCAACGTATATAGTTCGAAGTATTTTAAGGAGTTGAGAATCCATTTCTAATATGATATCAATACTTCGTTAAAATAATCGAGCGACCAATTCTGGATTCTCGACGTTTCCACGTTCATCCCACCTGTATCCTGCGTTTCTCAAGGGACCAAATTAATTACTACTATTAATTTTAAATAACACACCATAATAAAAATAACTTAATCACCAGCACTTGATACCTAAGTTGACCCTTAATTTGGCTGCATTATGGTTTTTTTTTTTGCCTTCATATTTTCAACTATTTTTTTGATTGGCATTATGAAAACCATTACGTGGAGAATAGCTCGGAAGAAATTATGATATATTAATATATTATTATATGGTTGAAGCTAAAGTAAAACATTATTGGGAAATATTATTAGGTGGGGTTGTTTCCTCTTCGCTGCTAATTTCCCAACAACTTTTGATTATTATATATGAAAATATTATTAGGTGGCACGTCATTATCCCTTTGATAATTATAACCAAACATGTATTCACATAACTAAGATCATATTTATGAAAATAAAAATGCACTGAACAGTGTTTTGCTATTCAGTCCTCAAAGTAAAGCTGCGATTTACATTTGAACTTTATTACAAGGATAGTAGATTTGATGCTTCACTGGAATTCTCTGGACATAATTTGGATTTAATTATTGTGTACCAATTCAAACATTAGTGTATTAAATGCAACTATGATCTAATTTGCACTACATTGGTTGTCGAGCGAATTGTTTAGAATTCTATACATATCTTTCTTCAAAATTCTCAATAGTTCATATTTTTAAACAGAAAAGTAAATCCTCTATCTTGGTCCTTACTCCTTAATTTCACCAATTTAAATTTCGAGGGAGAAATTCCTACACACTATGAAAAAGTGTATACCATAATATTGGAGAGCTTCTAACCCAACAGTGCTTTCTTTCTCCATTCTTCAAAATTCCAAAAAAAAGAAAGAAAAATCTCTTCACAACTCACAAGCCTCAATTCTTGTAAAACGAAGTTTGTTTTAAGTGATGGCATATGTTGTTCTCCGATCACTAGCTCAAACAATAAACCATATTTTTGTTGATGGACATGAACATCTTGAATTGCTCCATCAACAAATTGAATTGTTACAAGAAATTCTTGTAGACTCTCACAAGGAAGCCATTGAAAGCCTGGAGAGAAGAATCCAGGAGGCTGCAAATGGAGCAGAAGATGTTATTGAGCATTTCATGTACGAGCACATCAGATCATCTGTTTCTGTTTCTGTTTCTGGACGACCAACGGCTATTGAATATAATCTCAATGAGCTGAAAATGGCGATGAAGGAAATCGACTCGGTTGCTCGAGCGACGAGGCGCATCGGAATGAGAGATTCGCGGCTCGATGATACTAGGCCAAAGCCCCCACCGCCGGTCGACAGTGTCACCGTCGGCCTCGACGAGGATGTGGAGAAACTCAAACGTTTCCTTTTCGAAGACTCGAGCTACCGCAGTATCATCTCAATCACGGGGATGGCTGGTATTGGAAAGACCACACTCGCCAACAAGGTTTATAATGATCCATCGGTTATGGAGCAGTTTCCTGTTCGTGCTTGGGTGACTGTGTCACAAGATTATCAGATTCATAATATCTTTGCATATCTCTTTAATTCCTTGCAAAGAGTAGCAGGTGAAGGAGCTTCCGAAGGATATGAACCAGACGAAGTTAAACTGCAGAAAATATTGAAGAAGCGGAAGTACCTTATTGTATTGGATGATGTGTGGAGTAGTTATAGGGTGTTGGCTGAGACGGACACAACATTTCCCGACAGTCATAATGGAAGTCGAATCGTGATAACGACGAGGAATGAGGATGTGGCGTTTCACACCACTTATTTTGGATCCTGTCACCAGATGCATTTGATGGATCTGAATCAGAGCTGGAAGCTGCTCAAGCAAAAGCTGTTTCCGAGCAAAAAATGTCCGCTTGCGTTGAAGAAGGTTGGAAAGGATATTGCAAAGGGTTGTCTGGGACTGCCCCTTGCAGTTGTTGTAGTTGCAGGAATCATGTCCACTATCGGCGAGGCTCCATCCTCGTGGGAGGAAGTTGCAGGAAACGTACGATCACTCATTCAGGAAGATGCACACTTCCAAAAGAGGATGTCTTTGAGTTATACCCACTTGCCTCTTTATTTGAGGCCTTGCTTCTTATACATGGGTGGCTTCCCTGAAGATCGTGAGATACGACTCTCCAAGCTTTTCATGTTATGGATGGCGGAAGGATTTGTCGAAGATGAAAGAGAGGCTGAACGATGTCTTTACGATCTTGTGATGAGAAATATGGCTTTTGTCACAGCGACGTCCAAGTCCTGTGGCAAGACAAAAAGTTGCAATCTCCATAATTTCGTTCGTGATTCGTGCAGAACAATAGCGCTGGACGAGAATTTTGAACGGCGTGTGAGTATAGCTCATCCTGATCTAAGGTGTCTTGCAAAAGCCTATGCCTCAACACTCCGTTCGGTAATATGCTATCAACCTACTGAAAGTTCATTACTTGGTCTACGAAAGATGAGACTGCTGAGGGTGTTGGATGTGGTTGATACCCATGCCTGCTCCCTCCCTCCTGAGGTATTTGACCTGTTTCATTTGAGGTATCTTGCTTTCGGTTGTGGGATGGAGATTCCAGCAGCCATATCAAGGCTTCGGAATCTTCGCACCTTAATCATTCGTCCGAGCAAGGGATTGAGGCGCCACTCAAAGGATGAGGGATATTTACCCTTGGAAGTATGGATGCTGCCATTCTTAACGCATCTTGTCTCTTTTTTTGATCTTCTACCAAATTCAGAAGGAGCAGATTCTTCTCCGCTTACACTGCTAGTAGTGAAAAATATGATCTGTACCAGAAAGATGATGGATCTGATCACCAATACCGAAAAGTTGGTAATCACTTATTTGGGAGACAAATTCCAACAGGACTACCAGCTCAACAATCTTGATTTACTGCATCAACTTGAAGAATTGAAATTGGTTTTGAAAGCATACTATTTTGTCAAGCTACCAATTAAACCCGTGTTCCCGAAGAAGCTAAAGAAGCTGACATTGAGCGGTTGGCGATTGTCTTGGGATTATATGGGAATTATTGGCTCTTTGCCTGAGCTTAAAGTTCTCAAATTGAGAGATAATGCTTGTGAGGGTTGTTGGTGGGCTACTCGTGAAGATGAGTTTCCTAGTCTGGAGTATTTGCTCATTGATGAATCCGATTTAAAGTACTGGTTTACTAGAAGGGGGTTCTTCCCAAAATTGAGAACTCTAGTGATTTATCGTTGTCCTTCGCTGAGAGAGATTCCAGTGGATTTCAAGTATTTGGAATCACTTGAACTGATCGAGGTTGATGATGCGAATGAATCTCTTGTTGAGTGCTACAAACAGATTCAAGAGAATCGACATGATTGGGCAAATGAGTCGCTCAAAGTCCGTTGCGTGCATTATCAGGTTAGCCAGTTATCCAACTCGAATTCATCGAGTGAGGCTTTCAAGAATCTTGTGTAACTAACTAAATCTTCATTCTTATCTTGTTGGACATAATTTGTTTTCTTCTAGTGTCTTATATATACCTTCATATACCTTTCATAATGTATCTTTTTCGTTTTATTTTACAGGGTTCTTAACCATTGTTGGTAATAAGCAGGCTGTGTGTCCAACTCCAATATTGTGCCGAGACATTCACCAATCTTGCGCGGCAAATTTACTCTTAATTTCACCTGTTTATTGGGAAGCATTTATGTTTTTCACGTGTTTGATCTACTTAGCATTTCATAATAACCCTACTTTGTTTGATGGTTAACCTGAAATCTTGTTATTTAGTGTGTCATTTTTATTTACTAGCAAAGATAATGTGGAAATGCAACCTCTATTTACAGTGAGTTAATTCTTATTTTCTTTAAAAGTAGATTTGTAGGTAGGATGTGCAAAACTTCTCTTCAATCCTATGATTAATTTTTAAGAATTTGAAATATCTATATATACTAATAGAAAAAATTATTAAGTATTACTATTAGTTATGGGACGATTCTTAGTATGCTTTAAATTGTAGAATCAGATGTCCTTTTTTCTCGTATCTCTCTCCTACAGTTTAACTCATAGTATCATGCTAGCTAAATGGTATGTGCAACACATGTAGTTATGAATATTAATAAATTATAAATTTTATTTTATAATTTTAAATACAAAAGAAATTTTATTTTTCCTAGGGTCTTATCTTTTATTTTCCTGATTGAACAAAGAAAGAAAAGAAAAATAACAATACACCATACTAGGAAAACAACTCTTACTAGTTTTGATATATGGAAAACAATTCGCTACATGGATATTTTAATATTTTGAGAAGAAGGGTTAGTTTTGATATATTACTAATTTTGTGATATATTACAAACTTAAAGTTCGAATAAGTTTGGCAAATCAGTCATACAATACTACTTTTGACAGCTCTAATTAATCACACATTCTCTTCAATATAAACTATACTAATTAGGTTCATTCATATCGTTTTAAAGCTCTTTATTCATCACTGTTCTCAACTGCGCCCAAAATAAGCCCATTCGCCAGTTCTCATAGGCCCAAAATGTGCCACAGTTAGTTTCAACTTCTCCTACACAACTGATAATTATACATCAATCAATACATAAGTATTTTTTGCATCATCATTCTTTGGTCTGTACTGGAGATCTTTGCAAAGTAACCAAATTAAAATAAAAAATTAAATAAAAATCACAGAAAACGGTACTGACGTTTATTTCATAAAAGTAAATATAGAATAAATATTTATAAATTAATTTTAATTATTTTCAGGTGATATGCTAAGATAATCATAACTAATCCACACCATAATTTCAACAAATTAATCACCGACGCGCGACCAAGTTGACCCTTAATTCGGCTGTATCAGGGTTTGTTGTTTTCCCTTCCGTTCCTTCAAATTTCAACTACTATATTTTAGATATATAAAAATCATTACGTGGTGTAGATAGGAAGAAATTGTGATATATTAGTTAAAGCTAAAAAAAATATTGGGAAACAAACATTAGCTAGGTAAAACATCATAGTCTCAGCAATTTTTTTTTTTCCGAAGGAGTATCATTCACATTGAAGAAAGTCTTTACCGATCGATAATAGAAACTTTTATAATCCATCAAGTTTATCTTATATTATGGTAAGCAATACAAATTCAAAGACAAGAAAATCAAAGATGAGAAACTACTATTCTTAGTCAGGAGTTCGAGTCACCTCAAGGGAAAAAATGGAGAATCATTTTAGATCCCCTTAAAAAAAATTATGTTGTTCACGTTGCAACAATAATGGTCATGAGACAAAACTAAGGATTATTTTAAATTGTATGGATTTTAAAAATGGTATAAGAAGTTGAAGGAGTCTAAGGGTAAAATGAGAATTA
>JAYJMF010344845.1:0-12158 GCA_036873715.1 Salvia sclarea
GAAGCCGTTTTATCTTTGGAGACGACACGCCTAAACCGAGAGCACTACCGGGGTGTATCTCGTCTTGCGGAAAGAGGCCTTCCTCGACTCGGCTATTTGTTTGACTACGGTTTTTGTTTTTATTTCTTTTGTAATTTTCATTTCGTGTTATTTTCGTGTAACTCTCACTTCTCCTACATTTCTATTTCATTGTAATACGCCCGGCAAGTTACTACATTTCTAACCGGCGGCATTTTCAATGGTTGCCTTAACAGTACAACGACGTACTAGTGTTTATTTATATTCTACAGTATAAACCATATTCCATATCCTAAACGATTCTTTTTTATGTATTCAATCTTAATAATAGCTCAAATTTATTCTAAAACATATTTATAAACACAATCATGTGTAATTTAATAATATATTCCCTAACAAATGAAAAAAAGCATAAATATGCATCAATGGTTCACATTCACTATATATACTGGAGTAATAAACAAAAGAGTAAGAAAAGAGAGGGGTGGCGGGTGCAGCTTCAATTGGAGAGCAATGCATATGAATATGATATGATATCTGCTAATACACAATATATTATATATATATATATAGCTAGTTTGATTTGAAGATGTGGTCCCCGCTAATTGCTCGTTATTCAAAAAACCTAAGAAGAAGAGAAGTCGAATCTCAGTTGAATAATCTCTCTCTCTCTCTCTCTCTGGTTTGTTTGGTACAAGGAAAAAGTTGATTGAAGATTGCACCAGAAAATGACATTTCAAGTCGAGGTGAAAACGAAAATACTTTCGACAAGTCCAAATCCACAAAAGAAGGAACTACCCACTTTTTACATTTACAATTACAATTACTATATAACTCCACTTACTCTGCAATCACAATCAAATTTTTCCAACTCTCATAATTCTATTTTTTATTTTTTAGTTAAACCGGTTGTACCCTTTTTTCACAAATGTGCGTTAGGCCAATTGTTTGCCGCTCCTATTCTAAGCCATGAGTCGAGTGAGAAGGAGCAGAAGGCGAACCCGGAGTGAGCCGTAAAAGCATAATTATTGTCGGTCTCATTATCTTTATATTAATTATCGAAGCCGAATGCGGAGCCGTTTGTTGTTTGCGCCCCCTGTTATTGTTGCCGGTCTCATTATTTATATATTAGTTGCGTCGGGCCTAACGTAAATGTGCCTCTTTATTTTTTTAGATTAGGGTGTTGGTACGTAGCTTCAGGATAAATTTGTTTATGGCTGTTTAAAATTTAATTATATATTGTAGAGTATATAAATAACTTTTTATATAGATTTTCATTTGGTGAAATCCAATAAAAGTTAAATATGCAATGAGAATATTATTATTGGAATTGAAAATGATAAAAATCTAAATAAATTTAAGAATTAGATAAATCAAAATGGAAGTGTTATAAAGTGCCAGGTGGGATAAAAATTAGGTAAAATTGGAGGAATCCTAGTAATTATATATGTTGGGTAAAAATAATCAATTATTGCACAAATTTCAATTCGTCGTCCCCCAAAGTACATTAAATATGAAAATCCAGACTGTTCTAAAATTGACTAAACATGTGTGCATAATTGTACACCTCAAATATCGATAGTTATGAAAAAATTTCCTTCCACTTGAAACATGCTTTTCCAAATATATTGAGAACAATTATTTAAGTGTGAAGAAAGTCATTAAATTGTTACATAGTTGAGAATGACAATACTCTTGTGTAGCTTTCATTGCCAGCCATGGAAACTGTTGCTGCCACCATCTCAAATCTGGCCTCTTTTCATCTCATCATACACTTCATCATTCAATTGCATTAATTTGTTGTTCCTTTACATGAAAAAGACATACCCTCTTCGGATACGTGGTGGCCTCATCTTGCTTTCGCTAAAAGTTACATGTTCCAATCCCTCTTATATCGAACATATTATGCATCAAATCGATGGATTAATAATCCAAATTAATTAATTAGAGGGGAAAAACATGAGGATCAAGATCTATAGTTATAGCCCGTAAAAGTTCACTTCAATTACAATCCAATAGGACTAGCTCCAAATCGAGAATATCGATCGATATTAACTTGTCAAATTTCATTACTTTATTTGAATTTCAGTAGCACGAAAGGAGTAAATAATTTGGTGTTGCCATTTATGTATCTCATTAATTAGTTGAACGTCGCAATCTCCCAATTTATGCGTCGAGGCCATTTGGGTGTTGAGCACAATCCATCAAATTAGAGAGAATTTCGGGCAAGTGATGATTGGGTCAATCCATTTTTTTCAAAAGTATAATCAAGGGATTAAAAGAAATATTCTCTCCGTCCACAAAGAGTGTTCCACTTTCCTTATTTGGCAAAAAGGTGGTGGGACCATTTCTCCACTCACAAAATATCATTCACTATTTATTTAATCCACATGGTGGGGCCATTTCCCCACTCACACAATTCCTTCATTTTTTATTAAAATCCGTGCCGTCCACAAAGTGGAACACTCTTTGTGGACGGAGGGAGTAATATTTATCGTATTCGTACCCCGAATTCAAAATCCTGGATCCGCCTCAGTTTGCAACTCGCTCCGAAATTCATGAAATAACATCTCAATGGTGAATAATATCAGAATCAGAACTACGTATAGATCATGTTTGTGAAAGTGGGTGGTTTTACCAAATAATTTAGGATCATTTTGGGCTTAGTTTATTTCTAACTATTGGGCTATAAATTAGAAGTCTTACTACAAGTCTTACAGTTTAGGACTCTTATAAATTCATAATAGACTCTAAAAGAGGCTTATGGCTAAGACATAACCTGTAGACGCTTTTATGCTGCCAAACTCCTCGTTTCTGCTCAAACAAAAGATTTCTGATAAATTTACCATCCAAAGATTCCACACATCTCTACTAATCTTTTATATTTTGTTTGTCTTCCTAATAATACACACAAACATTAGATGATTGGATGATGCTAAAAATCAATATCTTGATTTGGTACAAAAGTAACAGAATATAATGGCATCCAACCGAATCCATACATCATTGAAGCAGAAGCTAATATAAAATGGATCACAAACATCCCAAGAATCACACACGGATCAATTAAGAAACATGTTTTTACATATCACTGGCATGGATAAGTAAAAAAATATTGAGTTGCATCATTATATACATCACGCATTTCCATTGAGAAATAATAGAAAATAAAGAACCAATAGAAAAGTAAAATGACAAGCGTTTTAGGCTGTCGCATGAAAGGCCCCGAAACTATATACGTAAACCTCAACTTTTTCTAATGAGCAAGAAGAGAAAGAATAGATATACCGGCATTTACAGATTGCGCCCGCCCTCTTCTAGCATCATCCCTTTGAGACTTTTAGCCAGCCAGATCGCTGTGTCCCTTGGGGACACCTTCTCCCTTCCAAAAGGTTTGAGGACGACCGTGAGTTCTTCTAGCCGATTCTGCTGAAGCAAGTCAGCAGAGAGCTCTAGCAGCCCTTCAAGCGCCTCTGCTCTCTGCCTGAAGGAATTGACATCTAGAGTCTCCTTCACCGGTGGTGCTTCTTCCTGAGCTGAAGGAGGGTCTGTTTTTGCTGGTTCGGATTCAGAAGGATCCGACTTTGCAACCACGGGGGTGGCAGTTGTAGTAGTCACATCTATTTCCTTTGTGATAGGATTTTCAAAGAGATTTGAAGTACATTTTGAAGCCGGAGCTTCAGAGGCTGTGGATGATGAAGCAGCTGGATCTTTCAAACCAGCATTTCCAGCCACATCCGAATTTTGCTCCGTGTTTTGTGTCACTGGATGCTTGGTTGCAGCTTGGGCGCTGCTGTGACATAACACGTGTATCACTTCATTTGGAGCTGGTGGGGTATTGGCAAAAGCCGGCATTTCATTAACTGCATTTTGCTCCGGAGAGCCTCTGTCCGGCATCAAATTCTTCTGGTTCAGTGAAGCGGAAGTGGCGGCACAAGAGGAGCACTCGGAAGAGACGATTTTGTTGATCATGAACTCACTGTCAACACTTGATGGTGAGGTGAGGTCCGACTTGGTCACGGGATCGGGCTTACTGATGGTCGCAGCATCTTCTCCACCACCCACATGTATATCTTCGGTGAGGCAAAACGAGATCTCCATATTGGCAGTAGAGCTCGCTCTCTCATCACAAGCTTTGATGTTCATAAGTTTATCATCCGAGCGTTCTTGTACTTTAACAGAGGAGCAAACTGCAGATGCATAGTTACTCCCACGACATATAGGCGATAAATTTTCGACTCCTTCAGATTGTGATGAGGATCGGGTGGAACAGCTGGGTCTGGACTCATTTATTTCAACTTCAACGGCTTGCTGTTTTCTAGATTCGCAGTCAGCCTCATGGTGGTTCCCAAAGCAATTTCCAATCCGTTCTGGCTGAAAAGGAGAACTAATAATTTCATATATGGTAGCTTGCTCGGGACTGTGAAGCAACTCTTCTGGTGAGCTGATAAACGGATTTGTTGCATCGTCAGAGAGCTCAAAACCTTGGATAGATACTGAAGAAGATGCCGAGTTGCTGCTCTCTGTTTGCATTTTCCTAGAACCCGCAGCTAAAGATCTTTTCGAGTGCTGCGTATTTTCCCGCGAAACATGTGTAGCGCAGCCATAAGGCACTGATTTTGTGACTTCAGTATCTTGAACATCATTAGTACCGGTCTTCGTGTGATCATTTACGCAATTTGGAATGTCGCGAGCTGCTTGCCGCATGCGTACAGGAAATGATGGCCTTCTAGATAGGGTAGGAGGCGTTTTCTGTCTCGTCCTTGTTGAAAACCCCTCTTCAGCAACTGGCTTTAAGAGACCGGAAGGAGGGATACCTTCGTGTCTAGCCTTGGTCTTCGGAGGGGTTTCCACCACAGGTAGCTACAGAGTCGGCCAACAAGAATATAAACCAATTTAGGTCGAGGGGAGGGGGATAAGGAAAACAAAGGAATGGAAAAACCTTTCCTACCTGATGCTTCAAGGAAGGCGTTCCTTGTGTTCGTTTATTGGAATCAGCATTCATCTTTGCCGCTGCTTCTGCATTACCCTTGGGGCCGTAATTAACAAGATTTGGTTGTTTCATGAATCGTGGAGATGCTTCAATAATCATTCTCTGGTTGCTAGCGCTGCTTGGTTTCGCATGGTGGCTTCTTAGTGGAGAACTATTTTCTCTGGTTTTTCCTTCCTTGAGAGCTATCATAATATTTTTAATCGTTTTGGGCTGCTGCATTTCATTGGTATCATGTTCCTTGGCGTTTAAAGCCAATGAGTCCATAACGTGTGGGCCCTCTGTCTTCGGAAGCGGCCTGCAATCATTGTGGTCATCAACTGAAGCCGTCTCCATATCGGGAGCCTTATGGCCACGGTTCACTATGTTCTTCTCGGCCGAGACTAAACTGTCTCTGTCGCTGCATGAACTACTGCTACTTTGGCTCTCAGCCATGTTCCTTCGACTTACACGACCAGTGGAAGGAGGCTTCTCGAGCGTGATGGCAGCGATCGGTTTATAGGATGGACGGTATTGGTCCACATAAGGCTGTAGATATGGGTGCTTCAGTAGCTCAGATGCCTGACAAGATGTTGAAAATCAGATTATAAGAAGTCCTTGTTTACAAAGAGGAACAAAATAGAAAGGAGCGTAGAGGAGGTTCTTACACTTGACCGATGTTCGGGGTTCTTTCTTAGCATGCTCTTGATTAGCGTTTTCCTGTTACATAAAACACCATTTAAGTTATGATTCTATACTTTCGTTTCTACGACAAAAACATATGAAAGGTCACCACAGAGCAATAAGAAACGCAAAGTCAGCCCAAATGCATTTCTAATCAAGTGGTATAAATGAGCATAATCAATCAAAGATATACTTGAAACACATTCTTACAAGGATGGGGAGTAGCATGGAGGCAATGGGCCAATGGATGATCGATTAATCTTGCTTATAAGTCCAGCCATATCCTGAAAAATGAGTGCAGCTATTCATTATAAAGATGAGCCCAGAGAAAGGAATGCCGATAATAGTCAGGAGCATTATGTCTTCAGCATACTTTTTAGGCATACAAAAATGAATTTTAAAATATTCTTAAGGCAATAGGAAATGTAGGGGGAAAATGCAACTGAAGTACAACAGAATAAGGATTTGAAATCTTACAAAAGCCTTGAAAGCAGGGCGATGAGCAGCCATTTCATACATACAGCAACCTGATTGATAAATGAAATATTACAAAATGGCAAGCCTTATTCAGCGGGAGTTCGAGTTAAGAGAAATTAACCATCAACGTACCAAGAGACCAAATGTCAGACTTAAATCCATATGGAATGTCTGCCAGAAGTTCAGGACACATGTAATTGGGAGTTCCAACTACCTGAACAAAAATTAATAATAAAATAGCTTGATTTCAGTAAACTAGTACTAGAATTGGTTGAATAGTAAAACAGATGAAGATTATGCTATTGCCAGATGCATTACAGAGTCCGTTTCTTTAGGACAATAAGCTAGTATATACAATCTTAGCAGTCTAGAGCAGATTTTGTAAAATTTAAGAATCTTGAACGGACAAAGAATTGTTCATGTTCCATCATGAATTCCATTAAAATTTCTATAATGGTGACCTTCTATTGAATGGTAATACTTTCTTTGTTCACTGAAGAATTCTACAATGCATGCTCGTAATATAAAAGAAACAATTTTTTTTTTTGGAGAAGAAATATAAAAGAAACAATTAATTATGTGTCAATGACTCAATTTTATTAACTGAACTCAATTTCTCCTTTTTCTAAATATAATCGGGTTTAAAAAAAAACCAATACTTGGCATTTAAATAATGCCGTAAGTATAGATGCAATATTAAACACATACTGAAGAAGCCAAGTCATCTGCCTTCAATGTTTTAGCAAGCCCAAAATCACCTGCTCAAGAGGAAAGTTCAACGACAATCATTTCTCTGAACATGCATTTTAGTTAGCAAGGTTCTAAAAATCAGCAATATAAAATCATCCAAGCTTATTTTGGAATTTCATTTTCTTTTTCAGAAATAAAATCTAATACTAAAGACGGAGAAATTCTGATTATCTATTTCTCCATTTCTATCAAGCTCTCTGTTTTAGAGATGTTGATTAGTATGAGATTGATTTCTTTTCCATGATTTAAGGTAAGCAGGTTTTTTCTTCTCCTGCATATTGTACCATACAATTGATTAAATGGAAACTTTTGTCCCTGTAGCCAACAAACAATCTACATATTTCGTCACTAGCTACCTAACCTTAACTGGCCACTAAAACAACTAGATCTGAACAATGCATTTCTCCGCGTGATTCTTAAGAATGAAATGTAATGGAGATTCCCCCAGAAATACTACAAAGATCACTAGGAACAGAACAAGGTATAAGCTTACGAAATCATAGTATTGGCTCAAGCAATCTTTAAAGGTCTGGTTTGGATGATTCAGAAAGGCTACCAGAGGAATTTAATTCTCACAGTATCGAAAAGATGACACCATGATCACAAATGAGTCACTATGTGGGTGCTAAATATTGAAAATGGTAACCATGATTCCATGAAGAAGAAATTCTTAAGTTAGAAGGAATTTTTAACGAACAAGTTTGAGATTGAAACTCGAGGCAATCTTAAGTAATTTTTTAGATGGAAGTAGCAGGATATTGACTCCTGCTGAAGGACCTATTTCCTAGAGGAATTTCTTGAAGAGAAGTAATACTGACTGATGCTCATTCAGTCATTTGGCTGGATCTGTGATTAACAGTCAATCAACTTGTAGGTGTAGCCTCTCAAATACTGTAGCATAGCATTCACTTTGAGTGATAAGCAAGATTGATAAAACATAGGATTGAGTATTTGAAGGATAAGATTACCAAACTAGTTCAAAATTGAGCAATCCATCATTTATCCATCAAAGTAAACACTAGATTAGCTTGGATTATTTTTATCAATACATCTTATCATGCAAAGTAAACACCACCAGAAGTAAAATTCACGGCTTTCTTACTAGGCATATGTGCGCCTTTTGAGAGCTAAATATTCTTTTCACATAACTTGTATGGAATCAAGTTGACCATGACAAAACAAAAGCTTTGAAGCATGAACGGCATTTTATCAACAAGGAAATAAAAATCAGGGATAATTTCCTTGATCTACAGCTCTGCTGGTCAACAGATAGCAGGAATCCTCATTAAGGCAGTTCAGGAAATTGTTTAAACAATTCAGTTCCAAGCTAGGATTAACCAACATCTACAACCTAGCTTGATGAGGAGTGTTGAATTTCCAATTCTTTCTCAAAAAAGAAAATCTTCGGGGATTATGGAAATGTGTATTTCATGTTCCAACAGCATCCTGTTAGAGAATTTTTGTCACTATTTTTATGTTTAGGATGAGACTGATTTCTTTCCTTTAACTATAGGCAAGTGATCTTTTTACAGTATCAGAATCTTCAGTAAGATAATAGAATTTGGTTCCTTTCTTCACTTACCTAAACGAACAACTTGATCTTTGGTAAGAAAGATATTTGAGCACTGCAACAAAGTGCTAAGGAAATCAGTCCCCCAGAATCTCGTAAAACTATTTAAGGAACATAAAAGGTAATCAAGTCAACGACGCTTACTTTGAGATCCCGGTGTAGAACATAGTTGGAGTGCAGATACTCAACTGCCAATAATAGTTGAGCAAACCACTTCAACAGTTTCTGCAGAGACCCATGATTAAACAGAAAAGAATATTTATCAGATGCGTACTATAAATCGGAAAAGAGTAATTCATCCAAGTGGTAGAAACTCCAACCTCCTCCGGAAAGTACTGGCCATTGGCTTTTTTCATCATCTCAGCCCTGTTACAGTTCAATCATCAAAAAACTTATGCCGGAAAAAGCGCTTATCAGTATACAAATGTATTTAGCTTCCCAATCAGAATTGCATCATAACAACTTACATGTCACCACCCTCACAGTAGCCGGTAACTATGCAGACATAGCAACCCTGTTTTATTTTTAGACAAGATATGGTTCAGTGAGAAAGTGAAGTTTAGCAAAGCCAAAATCAGACCCGGAATTATAATACTAGAAACTTGAAATTAGAAGCTTCAAGGAGAATTACCTTCTCTACCCAAGCTTCCTTGAACTCAACAATGTATGGATGTTGTATCCGCGCAATTAAAGCCATCTGCATATTTCAAATATCCAGAAAACAGCCCATTCAATTTCTAGACAAGCACTGGTACAAGTCACCCAAAGAGATTTGTGATTAAGCACATGACAGACAACAAAACTCTCGATAAATTCCAGCAAGATGGTTGAGGCTCTTGAGTACTGAAACTGGACTGAGACAACAAATGGACAACAATGCCTTACCGGGTAAAATTCACCAATTAACCGATTATACATTCTTGAAACAGATAGTGAAAACTGAAAAGAACTTAATAATTGACAAAGATACCCAAAGATTGATAGAGATAACAAATGCATAAAGAACACCAAATTTGCAAGCAATGACCAGATATAGAAGCAGAAGAATTGAAAAGAAAGCAGTTTGACCTCTTGGTGAGCTGATCTCCGGCAACGCTCCGTTTGCCGAGCTAACCGAATCTTCTTGAGCACATACCTATGAGTGACATTTCCAAAATCAGAAAAGGGGACATACAAAAATCATATCACAGAATTTTCCATAAACTGAAAAAATCATCATTAGATTGTCTCCTACTTTTTCCTTTCCAGTTTGTGATTGACTAAAATGGCGGCACCAAAAGCTCCGCGCCCAATCTGCTCCATGAGCTCATACTGATCCATTTTCGATTCCATCTTCACCAATCTTGAAGCCCCGAACCTCTCTCTCTCTCTCTCTAAATTACTGAATTTCTAGAGTGATGGCGCAGAAAGCACATTTACAGAATCTGACTGATTCATGGAATCCTCAAAGATAGAGGAATCTCCGTCTCCCCAAGTCAAAGTGGTGATTGAAGACTAAATATAGAGCAAACACATGTTACAAGATGATGCAATGACATTAACCTAATTTTTGGATCTTCTGCCGCTTCTCCTGCCCATTAAATCAAACTCCACAAACAGCAAATACATACACCAAAATGAGCACCAAGTACTTGGAACTGAAGCAATAAATGGAATTTAACCAATTTGGCCTTCTGGGCAATCCAAATAATCGCGCACTCTTTTTAATGGGTCTTAACCAAACAAAGCTGGAGTTTTCTGTGTATTTTTTCTTTTCTTCTCTCTCTCTCTCTGTCGGGATTATTTTTAACTATTTTCTTGATCTCCTAAGAAGATATCATATTACTAGCAGTTTTAAATTAAGTGATTAATAACATGGTTTAACAGTTAATCGTAGTTAGGTTGGGGTGGGAGTGGGAGTGGGTTGGTTTTACAACTTCCAACTAATTTATTTGTCCAAAATGGGAATGGCTAGTTATTCACTGCGACAGCCCTACCTTAACTTCTGTGAGCTGTCAATCAGATGAAAAGGATTTTTTACCCAAACAAACAGAATGTTTTTTTTTTTGCCAAAGTTTTATAACACCAGCTTTTGGGAACCAAATTTCATGGATATTGATATTTAATTCTATTTCTATATTCTGGAGTGTAGTGTAGGAAGTGTTAATTTCTATTTGCTAGATTAACTACTACTTATTATGTAGGAGTATATTATGTGTATTTACATATTTACCTATTATGCACTTACAAAGTCTAATTGAATCCAACTGCACAACTTACATGAAATTACACGTAAACCTTCCTCTCGTGATTGAATCCTTTTCATCTATAGTCTACATATAAATAAATACTTTTTAGGTAGATAAATATACTCTTTTCAATAACACATATTTGCATTTGTTCACTTTGTAGTTAGTGGTCGAGCTAGAATTTTTGTTCAAAAAATCAAGTAACATTAGCATTATGTTCATAAAATATAAATTGACATTTTTCATTAAGTGGTGTTAAATCAATATCTAGTTAACTCATTGAAAGAGTATGTTTTTAAATTAGTTAACTTGGAACGATTCCCTTATACATTTGAAATGGATACGCAATAACTGTATTGCTTGAGATTTGTTTGATTTTCTCGGTGCATAGTTATGTAGTGTTTAGTTAAATATACAAGAACAGTCATACTTTTGTTTTAAAGTCTGCGGTAATAATTAATAGAATTAGATAGTATAAATTAAGTGAGTACTAGTGATCCAAAATTGTAAAAAAGAAAGTCTAGAAGTTAAATGAATATTTCCTTAAAATGCCAAATCCAGCAATGAACAAACAGAAAAAACACACAAGGCTAGACTAGAGTCAATAGACGAAAGAGAAAAAATAAAAGATATATTTTTAAAAAAATCACAAATATAAATTTTTATGTTTATACTGTTACTTTATTACAAAGAAAAATAAAATTACGAACTAAATATTGGAAAGAAAATTGAGGTACTAATTTCATGCATTAATCTTGATATATGAGGACATAACAATTTCTTTTTTAAATGTTGAAAATAATTAATGATGAAATGACTTAAATACCCCTCTTCCTCTCAAGAATTCAGGGAGGGTTAATGTCAGGCCCTTCACTAGCTTCATCCATGCACCCCCTTCCCACAACCACTTGAAAGTTTGTTTGTTTCGGGAATGTGATGTTCCATCACCAAAACAAAAAAAAAAGGGGAAAAATAAATAAAAATAAAATGGTTTCGAATGTATTTTTCACGAGGCATATATAATTTGGAGGCTTTTGTGATTTTCTCACCGTGCCATATATGTTAATTTGTTGTTTGGGATAAAACAATGCTGTGGAATAACATGTTTTATTTTAGAGTGAAGGGTATATACTCAATTGAGATAAATGTAAGTCCAATATACTCAATTTTATAAGAATGAGACAAATATACTCAATTTGGGATAAAAAGACTAATATACCCTTAATGAATCTAAAGAATTACACACCTTTTCATCTTTCTCTCTCCACTCTCTCTCTCTCTCTCTCACTTTCTCCCTCTTCTTTCTCCTTCACAGCAACTTTCTTCTTCATCTTCATAAAAATTCAATTTTTTTTCTTTCTCAAACAATCAAATATTTACTCCAATTAAGAGGGTTGGTGTGGTAGGTTGAAGAAATGAAAGAAATGAAGGCTAACAAAAACGAAAAGAAGACAATTTCAAA
>JAYJMF010344866.1:0-12156 GCA_036873715.1 Salvia sclarea
TAAGGAAAGTGGAACACTCTTTGTGGACACCCAAAATGGCAAAAGTGGAACACTCTTCGTGGACGGAGGGAGTAATATGCATGATTCTGTTTTATAAATGCATATTGTTATGTTTTACCATATATATGGATTGTACTGTATTACCATATGTATTAATTTGTTTTACATTATCATTTTTTTGTATTACATTATCATTTTTCTGTATTACATTATCATTTTTTTTGTTTACATTATCATTTTCTGTATTAATATATATATGGGAGTAGTATGCATTGTTCTGTATTATATTATCATTTTTTTGGTTTACCGTTGACGAGTCCGTTTTTCGTGCTCTTTTTATGACTTGACTAGGCATAGATCGGGTCGTTTTGTGTATGTTTGTGTGTTGTATTGGTGTTTGACAGGACACTCTTGAGGAATGTGCAGGTGGAGGAGAATCTTGGGCAAGTCTGGCCACTTTTGAGGAAAGAATCAAAGTACCAAAGACCTTGATCAAGGGTCGCCTTCTACTTGACCAAGCCAAGGTACCGCCTCAAAGCTGGTCAAGACATTCTAGCTAGACAAGAAAGCGGATGAATAGGTTGAGCAAGCTGAAAAGATTAAGAAGGAGTCGTGGGTGCAGAAAGGTGTTGATCAAGGATGGCAGATGTGTGGAAAACGAGATTCAAAATTTGGCAGAGACTTACAAGGAAATGGCACAAAGATAGACTTGTTGACCAAGGGGCAAGTCCCCGCATGGCCGAGAAGGAAAAGTCATTGGTTGACCAGCTGATAGCGATTGGCCCACAACCGACCCTAGTTGCCCTTCTGTCAACATTAAGGCCCAAGTTAAACTCAATTGTTGCCCTACTATATAAATTGAAGACTCCAAGTTGTGTAGAAGTGTTAACAAGAGTAGTTGGAGTTCGAAACACTTTGCACCGGATTACTTTGCACAAGAAACAAATCTCATAGGGCAAACTTTACTTTTGCTTTATGTTTTGCTTGAGTTGAAAAACGGTTTACTTGCTCAGGCTCACTATTTAATTTCGCATTTAATATTTCAAGTATGATTTTGTTGACCTCTTTTGTGTTATGCATTTATTTTATGTCTAGCAAGTTATATAGCTTGGTTATCGGTTTCATGAGCTAGTGCAATGGTCAAGAGGGTTTGAGAGGTGTAAATCGAGCTTATACTTGGTGTGTGTGCATCCTAAAGCCTTAGGTCTAAGACAACGACAACTCCTCCAACCTTCTTTGTGGGAACACGGTCTGGAACACTTGTGGGAATGAGGGTTACAAACAATAACTGGAAATAGGTATCGTGTGTCTCTTTGCCCTTGGTAGTGCCACTTAGGCAGGTAATTGTGGTCGTACGCTCTTGACCAGGAACTCAAGCGTCGTATGTCTTAAGTGTGCTCATAGGCTAGTTGGGCTACCTTGAGTGAATTTTGCTTGGTCAAGAACCTTGTTTGTAAGTGTCTTCGCGAGGGAAGAGTCTTGGGCAAGGGAGAGTGGTAGGGGGCTCTATACACTTCTCTAAACTAAAAGGTTACGTTGGAAAAGGGGGAGAGTGTGCATGACGCCGTGACAATGGAGGCATTCTCCTTCTTGACCTATAACCAACGACGTGTACACCCAAGGAAAACCCTTGCATTGCATGATCAAACTCTGACCAAGCTCTAGCGGAGTGAAATCCTGAGCCAAACTCTTTGTTATTTGATATTTTCTCTTGTTTTAAGTTTCAGGTTATTTTTCTCACTCTGTCTTTCCTTGATCAAGTCCTGAGTCATAGACTCCTTGCACACGGGCAATCAGACCACCAACCAAAACCAGTGACAACCTAGGAAACGAAGCACCCCACTACCTTGGGTTCGACCCGAAGCTCACCACTAGCGGAACCTACTGCACAAGTCTCAGAAACTACGAATTTATCTTGGCGTCGGAGTCGTTGCCCAACAACGACAAGCGCAAAACGGCTGCCCGCCAACCACATGCATTTTTCAATTTTGACAGCAATTCCACCAGATCCTTCTCCAATTTTGGCGAATCTCCAACGCCTTCTTCTCCAATTTCCAGCAAACACCATCATAAACCATTACCATAACATTCATATTTATCGATCTATCAATCTTCTACAAGATCATGCCACATTAAGAATTTATTTTTTCGTGAAAATTGAGAACAAGAGCATAAAATCATGAACGAACGCATAAAATTAATGAACAAAAGACGAGCAAAATAAAAATCAAAATTTCTCCCCTCCAGGATTCGAACCTGGTGTTTATTTTCGGGAATTTCTTGTTCATGATTTTTGTTGAGTCGAGCATAAGTAATTTTATTTGTTCATTAGAAACAATCTTAACCATTATCAGGATCGGCTCTGATATTTTGGGGGTCCTAAGAAAGAAGAAAAAAAAAAGAAAAATGAATTTCGAGAATCTTATTTCTAACAAAGATATACCTTATGATATCTTCAATATTGAGTGACTGAGTACATAACTTTAATATAAACTATTAAATTCAATAAAGAACAAAATAAAGATTAAATATTTATTGGAACGATTCATATCTTTTAGTAATTTGAGAACCAAAATCATCAATAACATCACCAAATTTCAATTATCTCATTTTCATTACATAAAATTAACCTTTTTGTGAAATAGAATAGAGTGGAAATGTAACTTGCTCAATTTTAATTTCGAAACTTCTTTATGTTGAAGCTACAGACATTGATATAATTAACAATATTTTGTAAGCAAATTATACAAATATTTGTAAAACAAATTTGATACTGTTGTCTTGACGTGCAAAAGAGAGGATGGATAGTCATTTATGCATATCCAACTACATAGCTAATAATACGTACATATTAAATTTTATTTTTATTTTTCATAAATATAATAGATCTTTTTTAAATTTGGGTCCCCTCAAATTTGGGGCTCCTTGACATTTGGCCATGTAAAACTTGATCAAGACATTAACCGTTATATTTAAATATTTAATCGATAATATTTTCAATTCCTATATAAAATCCAAAATAAAAATAAAAAAGTCGTTATCTTAGTTTAATATATGGTACATCCAAGTGGTTTTCCTTTTTCATATATCACAATATATGCATGGGCCGCCCCCTGATGTCATATGTATATACATCATACATGCGTGCATATGCAAGTCTTCACACAAACATATATAAATAAGACTCTATTTTCACTTTATCACTCTCAAGCATTTCTCTTCCATGTTTTGTTGGGTGGTTCCTCACGATATGGTGATGGAAACACATACACATATGTAGGTGGCGTTTGATTTGCGTGATTAAATGGATAAAATTGATAGCATGATTATTATAAAAAGATAATATCTTTAATCTATTGTCAGACCTTTCTTGTGAATCCATACTCCCATAGTTGTTAATTCTAGGAGATCAAATAAACCCGCATTTCTAAACAATAACATGTTGTTTTGTATTATTTAAATTAAAGTTCATATAACTCGACTACATATATCCCAGATGAAGCATCGCATTGACCTATGTGTGTGTTATTAATCGAATAAAAAAGATCAAAGTGGATAAAGTGGTTTTCGCACTAAGGGTGGCTAATGGAAGTGTGATCACGAATTGAAAAGATTCATCCCTATATGGAAAATGTTGGATTCTTCCCATGATTTTGGATGCAACTATGCAAAGGTGAAGGGGATACATTATATGCCCTAAACTTTCTTTCCCTTTTTCGCTCTATTCATTCATATTCGCCCTAGCTTGCCCCCTATTTATTAATGCACTTACCATTTCTGTTTGAAATTATTTGTATTTACGACGTTTTGCTCTCTGTCTACTAATTATAATTTTTAAAAAAAGAATTATTATTATTATTATTATTGTGATTGGATAAATTATTGATAAAGCTATTGTGAGTGGAATAAATGATTCATATTTGTTGTGAATGGAGAAAGGAACCACATTAAAAAATAAGAATAAATATTGCGAGATAAATTCTATAAATAGATTAGGACTAATTCTACAAGACATCCAACTTTATAAAATTATTGCACAATGTTGTATAACAACTTTATTATTTTGTGTCAAACAATTATACATTTTGTACAACTTTTCATAACATTTCACACATTCACACAAAATAATACTTTATCACAACCCAAAAATATTTTTTCAGGGTAACCAATAATATTTCCTAATTATCGCACAATACAGTGCAATAATTTTATACATTTTGTGCCACAAAATTATATATTGTGTACAACTTTTTGTATGTTTTCACAATACAATCTAGGATCATTTATGAAGTTCACTTAAGCAATTAGTTTATGGGTCTAAGAATTGTTTTGAGATATTTATTTATAAATTTATTTCATATCATTATATTTATGTATCAATAATCATGTATTTATTATGACAACAATTCTTAGATATCGAGAATGGTGGGGTGATGAAGATGAAGACTATAACGATTGAGAGACTGCCCCCAAAACCTGCCCTAATGGAGTGGGAGTTAAGGAAGAAGAAGAAGACATATATAGGTGAGTCATGACAATGATGATGATGAAAATGAAGAGAAGGAAAAAGAAGCTCAATTCGCTAACATTTCCACCTTCTCTCAACGAATTTATTTGGATCTTTAGAAATTGTACATAGCAATGTCTAAGAGAGAATGGAGATTCAGAGTCATGTTCCATGTGTACTATCATATTATTATAAATAAATACTTACCAGATCATCGCTGCTACCAACATGTACAACACAATCAATTTATAATTCAAGCATCATTTGCAACAGAGATTCCATCCCCACAAGTCAAACCAATTGCATAAAAGTATAAAACCCACTAGTTCCCATGACAAATTAAAACCAAAATTTACAAATTCTTTCTCTATCCCCCCTAAATAACTTGATACCTTACCATACAACTGGATCACAATAAACAAGATCTAAATACTCAACAACATTCCATATTGCTAAATCAGCTCGTATTAAAAAAATGGACTAGAATCTTCAGTAACTTTCCTATTCTGAACATCAGCACTCAACAATTGAGATTGAAACAGAGAAATGACCTACATTCTAAGGTTCATCATGACTAATTAAGGAACACCACACCTTACTGGTAGTAAACTGAAATATGCTCCCTCCTTCACAATGACTGGTAACTCATTAAGTCTATCGCCAGAAATTCATAATGCAGAACAAATTACCAAAGAAAAATACTGAATTATGGTAAAAAAAAAAAAAACACAGAGGGGGATTTTAAACCTTTTGCCCTCTATTAGGTTAAGAGATCGAAATATTGTGCAATATTGCAATGAGCTGAAAAATACCCAAATCCCAGTCTTGAGCAGTAGACAGTAGTTATCAAATACTTTAGACTAACAATGAGAAGATAATTGGAAAAAGGGATAGAGGAAATAAACCATTGAAAATTTGAAAATACAATTGTAAAATGATCCTCAAAATATAAAGGGTGAAAATAAATTAATGGTAAAGCTTCAAGAGCTTCACTGATTATGGACTTATAGTTGCATAAATCTAGCAAGTGTTTTAACAGCTGAAGTTATTTGTAGGGCATAATGCAGTACTTTAGATATTTCTCGATCTAAACAATATAAAATATACATAAAGAAAAGACCAAGAAAATATAAATAACTTTATGAAACCATTTTAAAACACATCGAACTACTTTACAAGCTCTACTAATTGAGGGGGAAACAACCAACAATTCTAAGAATACACATTAAAAAGTTATTAGAAAGTTCAAATTACCATAACCAGCATGGGAAAAGCCAAGAAATTTGTCGACAAAGTTAAAACTGAAAACCAAGAAAATGCCACTGGATAGATCAAAGGTTCAGTAAAAAAAGTAATCCAGTGTATTGTCTCATAAAACTAAATGTGAAAGTCACTAAACAAAGGGATAAAATGATACTGAAGAAAGAATGGTCTCAAAATTACAAGGTAAATGGGATATAGATCCAAAAATATCATGTGACTAACTTTCTCAGAGCAACACAAAAATAAGTTGAAGAAAACAAGTAGTAATTAATTTGAAAGGAAAAAAAGAAGAAAAAATTGAAGTATCTAACGGACATAAAACATCCACATAGATTACCAGAACTAGAATGAAACGTATTAAACAATAATGAGAGAACAAACTTAAAAATTGAACACATATAGTAAAGAAATCAGAAGAAATAAAACTGTAAGATGGAATGCTAGAATGTTGCACACCACATTCTCCAAAAGGTCCATGAAATAGTAAGAAAATAAAAGAGAAAATGTTACTAGGAAAAAAGTAAAATGTCAAAACACAAGACCTTAATATCATATTCCATGAGCCAGATACTGACCAAATATTATGATAATAGGAATTTACCAACTTCTGTTTGTCCATCTATGTCGCTATTAATCTGCAAGAAACAACTGAGGCAGGTCAAAGGCAACATAGGATTCACATAGCAGACAAATATAATAAATGGAACTGAGTGAAAAATTGCACATTTGCTCTAGCAACCAAGGGTCAGTCAAATAAAGATTTAGGTTCAAGCACTTCCTTAGATAGATACACGAGTTAACTCTAGTGATCACTAACCACCCCGAGTTTCTGTTTAATAAACACAGTTCCTCTACATAGGTGGAAAACCTCAATACTAATTCTGTTTAAGAGATTCTTCATATTTTATCTCCATAATTTCATTAGTTTCTTTCCAAACAGCAAGCAGGCATTACATCAGAAGTGTAAAAAGTCTATTATATTTTAGCACGTATGGTCACACTCTCTTCAGCATAACCCACCAACAAGCACCCTGGATAATACTTGAGTCAAGAAAAACATGATATATGAGAGCACATGCTTGTAACACCAGACATGGAAAACATTTGCATATTGTCTTAATAAGATGAACGAAGAATCATGATCATACCAGAGGCTTTGGGAATAACTGCTTCCACCAGTCCCTGGAGCCTTAGCCAAGGACGATGAAGATTGCCCGGTCTGTACATTTGGATATGCATAATGCAACCCCTGAAGCATTGCCCCACTCGACCCACTATTGCCACCACCATAGGCGCCTAATCCCAAGCCCTGCACCCCACCCCCCATCATCCCATAATACCCACCCATATGCGCACCCAAGTTGGCATTTGAAATCAAGCCGCCACCATACATGGGATTTACAAGGCCTGCCTGCTGCCCCAGCAAGGCCATATTCTGCACCTGCTCAGCAGCAGCCACCGCAGCCAGCATCTGCGGCTGCACCGGCTGCAAGGCAGTGGTTATAGACGCTGCCCCACTGGCCACCTGACCCTTCCCCTCAGCCGCCTTCCGGCAATGCAGCTGACCCCCTTCAAAAAACTTAACCGGCTCCTCCAACACCTTCTTAGCTCCCTCCAGAGTCTTGAATACGAATATGGCGTACCCTCTAAATCTCCCCGTGGCCGGGTCCAATCCCTTGGGCCCGCTCTCAATTTCCCCAAAATTTTCAAAGAAAACCCGCAACTTCTCCGGGCTCGCATTCAGAGGCACATTACTCACATAAATCTTCCGCTGCGGGTAATCCGAGGCGGAGAATTGCTTCTGCGAGACTATCCCTGCCGCAGCAGGGCCCGGCGGGCCCTCCGACGCCAGCTGGCAGGAGGTTAAACGGTTCCCGACTTGAATCCTAGGGGTTTTCAACAATTTTTTGGCAGATTTCCATGATTTAAACGTGATGAAAGCGTAACCCTTACATTTTCCGGTTGCGCGATCAGTGACGACATTGAGATCCTCAATCTCGCCGTAAGCCCCCAAAACTGACTGAATCAATTCGCGCGTGGCGTCCCAGCCGAGGCCGTGCACGAAGATTTTGCGGTGGCCGATGTCTTGGTCGGCGGCAGATTTGATGAGGGATAAGAGTTGGTCGTCGGAAGAGCATAGGTCTATCACGAGAGCGATGAGCTGGTCCTTGGAGAAGGGTTCAAGTAGGGTTTGGATTTTGGTATTGGAGTCGGAATCTGAGTCCGAATCGTCGGATACGGACTTGAGGAGCTTCGATTTCTTCTGCTTCTTGATTTTTTTCTGGATTTTGGGAGTCGAATCTGCCGCCGCCGCTGACTTCTTTGAGGTCTTCTGTTTTCTGGCTTTGGTTTTCGCCATACCTATCGCTGTTCTACAGAAACTAGGATTTTTTTGATCGATGATTCGATATATAAATAACCCCTAGAAAATAGAACTATTAAGTTTATTATATATATATATTTTCATGAATATATTCTATCAATGTCTGGGTGGTGTAGTCGGTTATCACGCTAGTCTCACACACTAGAGGTCCCCGGTTCGAACCCGGGCTCAGACACTTAATTTCTTTTTCATATTATATTTTTCTTGTCAAGGATTTTGGAATCAACTAAAACTATTTTATTAAAGTATTTTTCGAATAGGTTGTTATTCATCAATAGTCCGTAGTATTTCTAACTAATTGTTGGTTGTTTGATTCTACGACTCTGTCATTAACTATGCTTTGTACGTTTTCACACATAAATTTTGAAAAATAGTCATTTGGTGTATTCCCTCCTCTTTCCAGTACCAACCCAGCCATTCATCTAAACTAGATATATAAGCTAAACATGAGCAAAGTTTACAATAATGTCATTTTGGAAATCTTGTATTATTATTTTTGTCATATTTAGTGGTATATTTGATTGCAATCATATATAGTTCAATTTGAGATATTTCCGCCTGAAAGGAGGGAGTAGTTCAAATATGAAATTACAATTTTTCCTATTATATCAATACCACATACATGGTGTATTCTTTTTAATGAAAAAATATGAAACATTAATTTTTTTACTTTTTTATTATTTTCACATATTTTATACTGTAGAATTTTTTTTTACATTTAAGAATTAAGATTTGATGACAATAATTTTTGCCTCTCGAGAACATGAAATAGTTTAAGTGGGGACTACTAAAATGTCATAGATTTTTTGATTTATCCCTCATTTTTTATGATAAATTTACAATATAAAAGAATTTTTTTTAAAAAAAAAAGAAAAGGGATCTACAAAGTCATTTACTCATTAATCGCCGTGAAACACAACACGGTGGAATCTTGGTATAGGTAAAATATTGTATTGTATATGAGGATACATAGATACCACTATTAAGTACACCAATACACTTAATTAACAAATCATACTTAATTAAAGAAAGGAGGACTTGTATATATTGGTGTATATATACATCACACTATTCAAATTCAACATATATATTCCTTTACTATCCCTATTACCCTTGATTACAATGTGATGTATATATATATATATATTGGGGTAGAGAAGTGTTTGCAAATTAAAAAATACAAAGATCATATTTAATTATTATTTTTAATTAAGTATAGTCTCCGCACAACTCATTAGATAATATTCTCACACAAATTTTTGTATTTCTTAAAAGAATATCGGTGGACGGTTGTTTCCTGTTGGCCACAAAAATAAGGGGACCAACAGGCCTGAAAAACGTTGGGTTTTGTACCATCTCTTGATTATAAACCTTGGAATCAACTCTAACAATTTCAATCTGCTATAAATACGCACACCTATAAAATCCAACTTCATCATCTTCGTTGAAAAACATAACAAATCTAAGTTTTTAAAGGAATATCGCTTTAATTCAGGCTTTTTGGTTGGTCAAAATGGCAGACATAGCTATGTTAGTAGCAGAAGGAATAAAAAAGGAGAGGTGAAAAGGAGATTTCTCAAGGGGTCTTCCTCTAGTTCTGTCCACCATGGAGCACCTGGGTGCACAGCACCCTCCTCTCACCGTGCAATATTAAATTAATTAATGCACAGCACCCCTCTCACTGTGCAATATTAAATTAATTAATTTTAATTAATTTAATATTGCACAATGAGAGGGGGGTGCTGTGCACCCGGGTGCTTCATGGACAAATCCGTCTTCCTCTTGAAAAAAATGGCCCAAATCACAGATCACTCTTGCTGCTCTGCTGTTGTCTTTTCTGCTTTATTAATTAATTAATACTTGTATAATATGCTTGGATGTTGCAACTTCGTATATTATCTTTATTTTGTTGTATTAGTTATAGCTAGTGTATCATTGTAATTCTAGGAATTATGGTATCACCATGTTACATGAATATATCGATGGAATGGAATATATTCAAGAACTAGTTGGTAACCCGTCGAAATTCGACGGGAATTATAGGGCGTTATAGTTAATATATATAGAATAGAATAAATTTAATAGTTATGTAATAATAAAAAAGATTGGAAGCAATTGCAACAAAGAAGAAATTTTGCAAAAGTTCGAGCATGACCTAATTCAAAAATGTTTATGTGGCTTTGTATAGATAATCATAAATCTTCGTCCACCCAACCCTGATAAAAAAATACATATATCTAAGTATTGTTCTAGAAACTAATTATAATAAGCAAAATCTCAACTATCATGTAAAATATAATGACACAAAGAAATATAAATGTACTTTAACAAAAAGAAAGTCGTACCTCACAATTTTTGAAATATCTCATCGTACACCACGTTTACTGTCGTGTTGGCCGATCCATTCTCCTCATCACATATTAAAACTTTGAGTCCTCTTTTGCTCGTGACCCTTGAGATCGCAACGTACAATTGCCCATGACTGAATACGGGCTTCGGTAGGTATAGACCTACATTAGTAAGTGACTGGCCCTGACTCTTGTTTATAGTCATTGCAAAGCAAACACTCAAAGGGAACTGCCTCCTTTGAAAACGAATCGGGAATTTTGTAAAATCCGATGGACTCAAGATCATTCTGGCTATAGGAAACTTTTCCCCCAACCGTTTCCCAGATATATGTTTTGCTTCAATCACACGATCCCCAATTCAGTATTGAATTGATTGTTGTCGTTTAGGGAATTCGGTGAATGGTTTTGTAATTCACCGAATTCAGTATTGCTCCTTTAAAATTATATATCACATTGAATTTTCATACTGAATTCAGCACAATTTTCATACACTCATATGGAAGGAATTTAGTGACTTCAGTATTGAATTGATTGATACAATCGTATATTTTAATATTTTAGTTTAATTTTATATTGAGTTATAAATATGGCACTCTCCTCTAATTTCGTCCTTGATTAATTCTTATATTACTACTTTTACAAATTTATTAGGAGATTTATTAGGAGATTCTCAGAAGCACCTCCTGTAATCTTTGGTTGAAATAATATTGAAATATATTTATTTACCTTCTGTAATGAATAATGCCAAGGTTTTATTAGTTTTATATTTCTCCCTAATTAACTAATATTAAAAGTTGAAGTTGAGAAATATGCAATTATGCTATTTTTAAATCCTATATTAAAATTAAGTTGATTACGTTAGATTTTGGAAAAAATGTAATTAAACAAATCAACAACCAAATCCTACCCCCACTTTTACCGAATATATTAAAAAAAATTAAATCTGATAAACATATCTTTAAATCCTCTTTAAATTGCTAAAATTAATGGCGACTCAAAATAGTCTACTTCTTCATCTTAACCACAAACCAAATCCATGTAATATTATTGATCATAAAGAAATCTCAACCAAAACCAAAATAACTAATAGTACCAAAGAAAAAACCAAGTAGCGGATAAACACAAGAATAAATAATCCAAGAGAACAAAAACACATAAAATTCAGTTGGTTCAACGCGATGAATCTACTTCCTAGCAATTTTCGTGGCAGAATTCTGTGCATTGTCGGCATCTGCATCAACTTCAGACAAAACATTGCAAGTTCTCTTCAAAGGAGTGATTTGAGAATTGGTCGAAGTAGAGCACGTCTCTTCAATATGTTCCTGCAATAATTAATTACAATATAAATCAGTATAACTACAACCTCACATGATATTAATAGTCTTTGCTGACCAAAGTGTGGAAATATTTATCACTAAAAGCATACATCTTCCTGCTCACTATCTTCCGTAACATTGATCGAGTCCTCTACCTTAGAGTCGACTTCCTGAAAGTAACAATGACCATGATTTATTTATCGATTCCCCGTCGAAATAATTAATACCTCTAATGCAGCAACTAAAATCAATGCAGCAACGGTACTTACGTGCGCACGCAGAGAAGAGAATTGAGTTATCATTTCAGCATCTTCTGTGAGCTTCTTGACAGTGTACACA
>JAYJMF010344907.1:0-12153 GCA_036873715.1 Salvia sclarea
TCGTTAATATACGGAATTAACGACGGAATTGTCTCCGTCGTTAATATCCGTCGTTATCAGCTTGTTTTCTTGTAGTGTTTGTAATCTCAATCATTTTTGTATAAGCTTCGACTCCATATTATGAATTTGTAAGAGTAACAACAATCTATCTCTAATAGAGAAATGGTGATAACTTGAAAATTGAAATGAATGAATATAGATGGTAATTAAGTTAAATAGTTACGTGTAAAAAGTAACTTGACTTGATCAATAACATGCTTAACCGTTTTTGCTAATCGCTTAAGAACACAACTACAGTAAAAACTCGATAAATTAATATTCAATTATTTAATAAATTTTGTAGGATAATATTTTTGACCGATCTCGACTCGGACATATATAGAATGCTAAATCAATAAATTTGCTAAAGTTACAAGATAATACATTTTGGATAATTTATATAGACCCCATATACAATATAAATTAATAATCCCTTATATCTACATATATTACATGAATGATTTATGAAGATTTCTTAAAAAATGATTCAATTGTCTTTTATGTTTTGTTGATATCAATTTCACCTTGAATCTTGTCTCTAATTTTTCTCATTTCTGATGTTTTTTTTTTTTGAAGGATATTTCTGATGTTGTTTTCTCATAACTCAACAAGAAATCATTTAATGTGGTTAATTATCGCTTTTAATAACTTAGTTTAGCGAAGGGGGCTCCATTGTAGAACTTTCATCATCATATTTATCATGTTGTGTGTATAATTTGTTTGGTGTTAGTATATATTGATCTTATATTTATGCAGAAAATATATTTTTAATGTTCATAAAGTGATACATTAATTGAACACAAGAAGCATAATAAGGTGGAAGATTAAAGAGATCTTTCATATTGGGTCCTTCATTTTATTTACTTACATGCATTGTAGAATAATTAAGTGTAAGTTGGAAAGCTGTATAAATTAAGTATTATATTAGAAATTAATAAAATATTAATTAATAAATTTTGGTGCTCTCATGATATTAATTTATGAAGTTTATACATAGTCTTTTTCTTTTTGAAACTATGCAAACTAGAGTATATTAAATATAAAAGGTATAAATATAATTTATTATCATCAAACTTTCATTACTCTATTAATATACGTGTATGAAAATTCTCTTACAAAAAAGTAAAAGTTGTAGCCATGCACGCTATTTGATAAGATAGAGTATTTTGGAATCTAGCTGCAACAAAGAAAACGCCATTTCGGGTATTAAAAATTTGATTAAAGAATGGGGATAAACCTAAAAATAGAAGCACTTCTGGGCTATTACCCTATTAGTGTATCTAAAACAAGCCTTATACTTACATGTTATGTCTCCTTTCTTTAAAAAAAACCACAAAAAAATTAAAAATAAATAAAAGGTAACATTTGAGTTTACCCTATATAAAAAGAAGAGTTTTAACGGCAACATTTTCCCACCAATTTTTTTTTTTTTCTCCCAAATTCTTTACTAAATTTTCTCTCTTTCAATCACACCTTCCTTTAATTTTTTCAGTCAATTTCCCTCTATTATATTCTCTTTGTCTTTCTTCTCTTTTTTTATTCCATATCATTTACCACCATTAACCCACTCCTCCACTCTCACTAATATTTATAACATTTGTTAATTCTATTAAATAATACAAGTCAATTTTTTTGAATTACATATACTTTGATATTGCCATAGATTGTAAATATAGGTAAATATAAACAAATCTAAAGTGAAAATTGATAAAAACAAATTGATATCTAATGTTTATGTTTGTTTATATTTACCTATATTGTTCATCGAAATTCATATGGTACATTGATTCAACGAATAAGTTTTTTCCAACAAAAGATATATTATTCGTAATCTTTATGAAAATTGTTCAATTTGATTAGTAAAATCATATTCGTTATGCATCTTAAATTAAAGATCAAACAAGATCTTTAATTCGATGTAAATATCATAAAAAAAAATTGATTTGAAACGAAGAATATATGATGGTTAAAAGTTTCAAATCGATATTTTCCGAAGATTCGAACCCGAGACCTTTGACCTCGGGCATTAACCTCTTACCACTCGGCCAACACACGCTGAGATTGTTTCCTCTTCTTCTTTTCAAAGATAGATGTAGAAGAACATGCTAATATCAAAAAGTTGTACAAAAATCTTGTGATATAAATTACAAAAGTATAAGGTCCATAGGATGAGTTTTTGCCCACAAAATTAGATTACTTTATAGTTTCAATAAAAAATTAATTTTCACCGGAAAAATTAATAATTGCGAGATGCTTGCGAATGCAGTATAGATGTCGAACATAAAAGTGTGCTTCGAAAAGAATAATAATTCGCTCAAAATCAGAATAATACTATAATTCCTCATCTTTAATTGCGAAAAGAATCATATATAACCGGTTGGTTCCGGTACGAAATTTATAACTTAATATTCCTAAGTCACTATCATCAAGCTATGATCATTCTCATTAATATATCTCTTAGTTCCCTCTTCCCCCCAAAAAAAGAAGAAGTCCAATATTGAATAAAAACGAGAGGAACATGATTCGTGTTTTGAAATTAAGTTGTGTGATATGACAGCATTTGTTTCAACGCAAGACTGCAACGACGCAAAAGTGAAGGAAAATATACGCACATTTCACATGATTTTTGTGAGTTTATACATCCTAATATTATGTTTTCAATGACACACAAAAAAAAATTATATGAACTATTTCTAAAATCATGATTTATTATTGATATTGAAATATAAATGACAAATATGTTGGAATTGGTTAAATTAAATATTATTTAGTTAATCTATTGGTTAAGTGGATTAACAAATTTCTCAAAACCAATTTATTAGTGAGTGAGAAATGAAGTGTCAAAGTTAGTATATATATATATATATAGGGTAAGGTTACAATAAAAACCCTTCTTAAAATAGAAAATAAGAACCACTAATTATCATAGATTGATGAGGATTTAACGGTGCAGATTCAAGTTGATTGCTTTCCACAAATTGAGAACCTAAAATGCACGTTTGTTTAATTACGTGACTTGAGGATATACTTCCTAACTGTGAATTTAATTATATTAATTAAATGCAAACAATAATTCTTAAAAAAATACACACATACCTTGTTTTCTGAAATATTAGAGTGGATTTTACCCAAATGCATTTAAGTTTTTCATAATCAAAATTTGAAGCACCAGATTTTTCGTCTTTCCAAATGCATTATCCCACTCACCTAATTAATGCACTTCTTGCAGTTTGATTTTTTGGGAAGCTTGGTGCAATATGAATTTTTTAGTAAAAGTATAATAATCAAAAATCAGTTTTAGAATTAGAAATTAACTCCTGTATAACAAATACAGAAAAATGCATTAAATACATAATCATTTAATCAACCGTCCATTAAAGAAAAATGTGTGGATAAGATTAGTACTAAGTTTTTATGTTAACTTGAGTTTTTATTTGATCCTAATCCTATATATATATATTATTTGGTAGATAATAAGAATGATTATTTATTTTCAAATTTAATAAATAATATTCATAACAGTGTTAGATATTTATTTATTTATTTTGTGATAGAAAAAGATATTAGTTGGTAGTATTATTTTTGTAGCATTAGTTTGATTACATTAGTTCCAGTGATGTTAAGTATTTATTTTGCAAATTTACATAGAAATGTGGATCCCGTGGTCAACCCTTTTTCTATTTATTTTTTAGTTGAAAAGCGAGAAATTAGGAATCAAATCTTAATCGTTCATTTTTATTAAAAAAAAAAAAAAAAGTTGGATTACTTATGTTTGATTATACTTATTAATTGGACGATCCCACTCGTTATCGTAAATCTTTATGGGCAAAAAGTTTGTGAGAAGAGAGAATCTTGAAAAGTACAAAACTAGCAGTTTCTTGACTTTGAAAAGGAAAATAAGAGAGATAAAAAAGAAAGTAGAAAAGCGTATAGAATAAAATTTACAGAAGAGGAAAACAAACGATGGAGAAATATATATTAGGAAAAAGAAAGATGTTCCGAAAATGACTCTTATACTAAACTATTGGTCTTGTTGCATGCTTACGCAACTAAAACCTATATGCTACACCAATTGATGCATACTTAGTGCTTTTGTATTGTATTCTAAATATTGTATTCATTATCGATGTCTACCAATTGATGCATTGCAGGGAATCTAGGTTTTTTTGAAAAGTAAATAAAATAATGGATGGGATTAATTGCTAAACAAATCAACTTTCTGTTTTCAACGTGTTTAAACAAATTACTACAACCATTTTTCAAGTTGAAGAAAATAGACATTCTCAGTACTTTCAACGTCAATTACCCATACAGTATCGTTGTACAAGTGATGTATGTGGAAAATCGTGACTTTTTTTTTACTAGAGTGAAAACTAAAAAATAAAATTCATCCCTACCAATACACAATTACATATGATTACTTGAGTGTGGAAAGTATGTTTTTCTCTAATTTGCTAAAACTACACATTGGATTTGAAATCCTTTAAGCTATCTATTTCTATTCCCACTGCATTATACGAAAAGAAGCGCACGCGCCAAACATCAAGACGACGACGACGACGACGACGCAAAGTTTGTGGGAAGAAGAAAACGTTGTATTAGTAAAGTGGAATATTGGCTTAGCCAAGCGAATCAAAGTTTTGTAGAAGAGGGGACTTACACCACAAAAATGATAAGAAAAAAGTCTACACAAAAGAATGGAGGCTTCTCTCATGTCAATCATAATATACTTTTCTTTCTTGAGTATATCATGCAACTCCATTGCACATCTCAAACAAATTACCAAAAACCAAAAGCCTATATTCAAAAGCTCGATTGAGTTTAAACCTTACATAAAAATCTCAATGTACTTCTAGGCACCACGGAACGCGCAATCCTGTCTTTCGGTTCCACTTGTATATATCGCCTCTACAATCTTATGTATCATGTCCTAGGCTGCAATCCCTGCTTTAAACGAACCATCCAACCCGTTACTCAACTATACAATCCACACCACATGTCAACCACATAATCATTATGCACAAACAATACAAGAGAGAGTAGAGATGAAGTCCAATTTCTTACCTCTATTTGACCTAGCATTAACGCTATAACCTCCAACATAACCAACAGAATTGTTTGGTGTCGTATCTGCAGTGATACCACCAAGCTCGTAACCAAAAGGGGCAGACCCCTCATGCTCCGGAGAAGATGGTTGCCAAGCGTGATCCCCGTAAAAGGACTCCCTCTCGTACAAGTTTCCCAAACTTCCATCACGTGTGATGTTGTTTGGGGCAGAATACGAAGATGTCGTGCCAACAATGCCACCGTTGTTTCTACCATAACCTGCCCTACCACCAAAATTGTTTTCCCGGATGCCATAGCCGAAATTTCCACTGCCAAAGGCAGCATTTCCTCCACCTTGGGACGAAGTAGGAGAGGCTCCCCATATCTCGCCAATACTTCCAAGACCACCAACTAAACCCATATTTCCAGCTCCCGAGGCAACAAAAGCATTTGACATCATCGAGTTCGTACCATAGTTATGATTCCCATTGCCGTTGCTGTTGCCCCATAAATTTCGACCATTAGTATTCAACATAGGCCCATTTCCAGTAACACCCCCTTCGTAGCGAATTGGACTACCAAAACGGTCTGTATTTCCACTGTAATACGAGTTCATCCCCCGTCCGTAGCCAAAGCCAGAATCAGCAGTAGCCCCGCCATTTAAACCGAACGCAGAGTCTGAATTCAAACCTATGCCATAATTAGCCGTGCTATATGGTGGATATCCACTCCGACCTACAGGAACAGGACTGAATCGACCTTCCAATCTCATTCCATAGCTGCTCGGGGAGCTAGAATTATGCCCCGGGCTATAAGTATTAAGAAAACTGCTCACCCTATTCAACCCATAGTTGTAGGCACTCGATTGGTTCCGTGTCGGTCCAGGAGATAACTCTTTTGGTACAGCACGTTTAACCTCGACCATTTTTCCATTAAGTTCGTGAAAGGTTTTGAAAAGGACTTTATCCACTGCTTCCTCTAAATCAAAAGTGATGAACCCAAAACCTCTAGGTCTTTGAGTATTGTGGTCATACATCACGACCACATCTGTTATTGTTCCAAATTGATCAAAGTACCTCTTGAAATCACTCTCTGTGACCGAGGATGCTAAACCTCCAACAAAAATCTTTTTTGTGCGAACGGGACCAGGAGACCCCTGGATGCTGCCATGGATGCTGACATTGTTTCTTGTGAAGTTTTGATGATCATCCCTAGGAACAGCCTTCTTTGCCTCCACCTGACGAAAGAACAATAATAAAATAACTCATGTGCTGCCAAGTTTTCATTCAGCTCATGGAGATAATCCCTTAATTTCTTTACAAAAAAAACAAAAAACAAATTAAAGAACGGGAAACTAAACAGAGAGGTCCATTCCTATGTATCAGTAACATATACATCTAAGAGTCAATCATGACAGATTTCAAATCATGCTGCAACAAAACACCACATTATATTAAAACAGAAGAAATTATTTTCTATGGCAGAAGAGCTAAGTAAAACCAAATTCAGAATGAATAGAGCAGTTGGCATCGAGGATTTTAGTTTTCTTTACTAAAAAGATGTAATCACTTCAAAGAACATGATACCAGGAGACTTCCCGGTGTTTAGTCCCTCCAAAGTTCTCCTATTTTTCTTCAGGTCTTAGCCATCATATGTCTAAACAAACTAAAACGCGCTGGCATAGCCTAGTAGAAGCAATGTGCCCAACTCTTGTTTCTTTTCCTAGTCTTTACCTATTTCCTGAGCAGTCAGTCTAGATCATTTTTTTTGGAGAACAATCCATCTTCTCCAAAGGCTCTGTCACTAAATACATAACTCATTCAAAGCCATCATGACTGCTAAAAACATTAGCAATGGAAGGTCATTGAAGGATCTGCATTATCTTGACATATGAGTGAGGATACAATAATTAAAATGCTAGCATGCATGTATACCTAAAGAAACAATAATCAAATGCCATACATCACACCAACATAAATAAATTTTCCACTTGTAAAATCTTCTCCTCTCTTCTCTATATATTGTATCGGTGCACTAATATTACTGAAATGACACTGTGTTGCCATTGGTAATAAAAACATCGAATTATGACATACAGGACCATCCTGGCCATCTTATGAAATGGCATTGACTGGATTCAACCAAAAACAGCAGAGTAATGCAACACAAACTTCACTCACAACAAAACTGCAAAATGAAGATACATGACTTACAGTTCTTCCGTCTATGACGTGCCTTTCCTTGACAACTTTCTCAGCAACAGAAGCATCAGCAAAAACAACGAAACCAAAGCCACGGGCACGGCCAGTGGCACGATCCTTCATTATGACAGCTTCGACTACTTCACCAAAAGTCTGAAAATACTCCCTCAAGCGCTCCTCACTCGTGTCCCAGGAAATCCCACCAATGAATAACTTTCCAGGTTCCATTTCCATTATGATATCGCAAACACCTGGTTTCCAATCAAACAGTCAACTAGCAGTCAACAATTCTAATCCTATCAATAGCATCACTTCATTCATATATATCGATATGCAGGCATATTTTCACAATCAAACTCAATAAATGGAAAGAGAGAGAGAGAGAGAGATCCACAAGCAAGTGAAGGTAGATCAGTAAACAGATGATACAGCAATAAAATTCCATATATTAGGCAGCTCTCTCTCAATACAGAATCAGTCATTGCAGCAGCAAAATACAATCAATATGAAACGCGGTAATGCAGATGAGTAGAGAAAGGCATACCTTAAAGCAACAAAATAGAAGAGAAACCTACTTAGATGAGAAATGGGCAATCTGTTGTGTTCAACAGGAGACCATCTGATCTTGAACAGATCGAAAATCAAGAGCAGCCGCAATCCAAAACCCCCCTGAAAAAGCATATAAAGCATCAAACTTTGACTTGAAATGAGCAAGGAAGATCGATGCGTTACAGAGTACGAAGGCGTATTCACCAAACAATCTAAGCCCGGAAGAGAAATGGATTGAATTCAAGATCTGAGAGGAGGCATAGATAGGGAAGCAGAGGGCTGAAGGCCCTCTTCTTTTCTTCTCTTTTTCTTTTTCTTGTTTACCAAAATTCAGTCCTTGTTAGAATTGCCAGAGCAGAGATTATATATATATACTATTTTTATTTCTATGTTATGTGATAGAGAGAGAGAGAAAATCAAGATAGTGTGGCCCGTAGAGATCGATTTTCACATCCAAAATGGGTAAATATACGAGTCGATATGTGCGTGTGTTGTGTGCGAAACATATATGTATTTCTGTATATATATGTATATGTATTGTGTGTGTGAGAGAGAGAGAGCGCTCTTTGGCTATCCTCTCTCGTGTAAGAAATGTAGGAGAGGAGACGATGGAAGTGGTGACTAGGCTGTTGCTCAGATTTTTGAACTTTTGCAATTGTTTTAAATTTATTAAATAAGTGGATGCTAAATAGTCATGTGACCAATCAATTTCTAATTACTACAGTAGAATATTTTTCCTTGTATTTAAAACCATGGAGCTCACTCATTTTCGAGGTTCATTGATGCCCAAACATATTACCACTTTCATCACATATATGTATGTATCATTTACAACATTATAAACTCATTTCTAATTCTCAATAGTAATATTCTCTTCTTCAACTAAAAGTATATCGGATGCCACTGCATTTTAATCAAAATTTGGTATATATTTTTTAGTAAGTAATTGTAGAATTAAATTATAAAAATTGTGTGTCCCGAAAAGGAAAGTAAATACTCTTTGTGAACGTAAAAAATGACAAACATGATAAATTCTTGATGAACGAAAATAATACTATAAAAAATACACCAAAATCACTTGTAAATGGGATTTCATATATAAACTATATAAATATAGATTATAGTATTTTCTACCACATAAATGTTTGATGGTTTGGTATAGAGCCGATTAATCGATTTCATTTGAACTAAAGTGTTTTTTCGCAAGTGTGTGGGTAGTTATCCTATGAGTAGTTGTTTTACTTTTGTAAGGTGTATGGTTCCGTCTACGTGCGCTGTTGAATTTTAATTTATTTTGATATTATATATGTATATCACTTGTAATTTTAAAAAGGAAAATGATGAAGTGAATTTAAAAAAAAGAAGGTGAGAATAGGTAAGGAAAAATTGCAATCTCTACGTGCGATTGTAATCATATTAAATGAACAAGTGTATGTCTAAAAATAACAGACCTACAGGGCGATTTCTCTAAGAAATCGGATTAGAAAAATCAGAATGGTGTCCTATTGTTATAAATGATTAAAAACAAATAACGGCAATCTAATACAGCCGTTTGAGGAATTATTTTCCAGAAATTTTGAAATAATTATTATTATTATACTCTTCATGAGGCTAATTTTAGAGATATAGGTTCGGACCCGTAGTCTAATCTTTTACTATTTTCTTTTCTCTTTTCTTTTTTACTATCTATTTCTTGGGCAAACCTCAATTCTCACAGTTGACGTGTCACTTGTTGTATGGTTCATTTTGGAATGATTGGTAGCCTAATGGTTGAGTAAGTAAACTTGCAGGTGCAAATCATAGAATTAAATATAAATAAATTTATAATATGCGGCGGTTATTATATTTATAACGATTTTAGATCAAGCTGATTGTATTGTATGGGGCTAGCCTAGTGCATTTGGAGCACAACCTAATTTACTCATATGATCAAGGCTGACGCAGTACAATCTACCTTTTAAATTCTTCTCCACTTTAATGTTAATTAGTGTGAATAGAGAGGATATAATCGTTAAACAAAAAAATGAAGTAAAATTATTAGTATTTAAATTTTAATCAAACTAATTAATAATGAATTTTACGTTTATCCTATGGATTCTAAAATTTGTACTTCGACAAATATTATTAAAACATCTATATTGCACATCAAGCCCTTTAGTTTTAAGTAAAAAACCACATCTTCAAGACTTATATAATAAAGTCTTCAATCTCATATAAAAGGAAATTACATGACTTCGCCTTCCATCATTCTTGTCAGGCCGAGGATGAGGGCTCTTGGGGCAAGGGAATCGCATTTTCTTGCTACGAGGAAATTACATACTCTCTCATTTTAGTTATGAAGACTTATTGAAATTTTTTAAAAATTAAATAAATTATTGAAAAGGATTATACAAATAAATTTTTAACATGTTAATATTTATCATGGGACTTATAATTTAATGCTAATCCATATATTATTAAATAAGTTTTAGAAAAAGTCATTGTTTATGAAGATCTTTCTAAATATTTGGAACAAATGAAAAATATAAAAAATAACTTAATGTTTGGAAGATGTGGATGAGACACAAATTTATCCGCCATAACTAAAAGGAGGAAAGACACAAATTAAATGTAACGCAAAACATTAGAAAAAATAAATAACAGACATGCTTGCTTCATGTGGAGGCAAGGCACGAAATGTAATGGACGGTGTCGTCACATGCTACGAATTGAGATAAGTTGGTCACTCACAATGCCTAATTACTATTTTATCCCTACAATATGTTTCACCTTTTTACAGTTGGTAATTTACAGAAACAAAAAGATGCTCAATTTTTTTTAGTTATCTGCAAAACATCTTACAGTAAGTACAAGATAATGCTACTTCTTCAGTTACAACATGTACAATTTAAATAAATTAGCAATAGAAAATAATATAAATTGTAGCAGTGAAATTAAGTATGTATAGAGATTAGAGAGTTGAGGGTCTGAAGCCAGCTTTATTTGGCACTTTAAATAGGTATAATGGTTTATATATTTTTCTACTACTAAAGTATAAAGTGGAAGAGGTGTGTGACGGACAGAGGGAATCGCACGAGATAACCCATCACCATCTCTCTATTATTAACTCTACAATTAATATTCATCTAATCAATGTTGATAATTTGCAAGATGCTGAACCCACATGTACTACGTCGTCATACATTAAATCTTATCAGAAATTCTCATACATAACTATTTTATTTGTATGGTTCTTCAAAAAAAAACATTTTATATATTAAAAAGAAAAGCAGAAACATTAGGATCAAATTAATATGAATTAATGATGGCAAATTTGTAAGTTGTAGTAGCTTCTATAAATAATATTATTAATATAGACGTCACTTGAATATATCAATATATTCCTTCATCTCTATCTTGTAGAGATTTTGGATTGAACGGAAATACATAGATTAGTCACTTTTTCAGCTCTCAGAGTAGCAGTATTTCGTATGTAATGTATGGTGTTCCTCTACCTGCCGTGGGCATAAGTTAATGTGCTCACCATTAATGTGGCAATGACATATAGACAACAGAATCAACTATATTTAGCTTCAATTAAAATCACAATTAATAAATAATTTAAAAGTTAAAAATTATAATAAACTTTATTATAACTAAAAACTTTAATTCAAAAACTCAGGAAGATATAAAAAGCTTAGTCAATAATTAATTCGTTCTCTTTTTTTAACTAGTAATTAGTTCATTCTTTAAGTTCACGTCCAATTGAAATTTCAAATGCCTCCAGACATCATCCCAAGACCGTAAGGAGTCAGCCAAGGCCAGCATTTGAATCTATCACGACAGGAAACAAGTTAGGTTTTCGGTGGTTTCCATTCATATACCACCTTGAATGGGGTTGTTCTTGCTGCTGTATGAAACCCAGTGTTATAGCAGTATTCAGCCCATGACAACCACCTACTCCATTGTTTTGGTCGTTTGGACGAAAAACATCGTAGGTATGTTTCTAGACAACGATTTAATACTTCAGTATGTCCGCCAGCCTCCGGATTATAAGAGGAACTCATTTTTAACGTTGTTCCTGCCATGCAAAATAACTCTCTCCACGAAGAGCTCAGGATGATAATATGTTGGGTCCCGGAGGGCTACTAAACTAGTGTATGGGGGGGGGGGGAATACACCAGTAGACTATTTTTGCAAATACACACAGAGTTCAGTTTTAAAACAGGGGAAGACTGTGACTGTGAGATGTTCAGTCAGAGTAACTTCAGTATGGAAAACAGGTTGCCAAACTGAAGTTCAGAAAAGTTCAGTCTCGTATTTTAAAACAACAAACGAG
>JAYJMF010344918.1:0-12153 GCA_036873715.1 Salvia sclarea
TAATTAACCAATTAATAAATGGTATATTATATTATATATATATATATATATATAAGGAATAATTAATAAAATCAAAACAATCAATAATTAGATTTCAACCAGGACTTGGTAATTTTCAATTAGAATTTGTTGGTCTTTAAGGTTTATTAATTATAATTATAATTATAATTACAATTATAATTATAATAAATATCCAATTAAAAGTTAATAATGGTAACTAAATTTCAATAATTATTTGATTAAATTTAATAAATAAATAATTAATTAACTAGACAATTGAAAATCATAAGGCCGACATCCCGTGCCGGTGCCACCGTGACTAAAACGAGTAGATAACTAATAAAAAGTTGACCTAAATAAATATCTACAAATAATGAATGTGAAATTCAAATAAAAAAGAAATAAATGTGCTGTCAAAAAAATATCTGTATAAATAAATTTGTATTAATTTTTTGCATGAAAGCCATACGAAATATGTATCGATTGGCGTCATGACTCATGGGTAAAGGTCAAAATGTGAGATATTTTTTAATTTGGAGTGCCCCAAAAATATCTAAATCTTTTTCTTTTATCACCAAAAATATCTAATTCATTCATTGTATTTACAAAATATCTACTTGTCTGCTCACATCCAAAAGGATCTGGAATGACTCTTTTTTTTATCTTTTTCGGATAAAAATAAAGCAAATATATAAAGCTATAAATATAAACATCTTGCTTTAATGTAATACTAGTAAAATTTGACGACTGCCAATGCTTATCTTAAAATTTGTATTTGCATACTGTTTCTGGAAATTAAATGGAAATTTCCGTAATTATCACGATTTTTAATCTATTATTTGGATTTTGGACATGATTCCTTAAGACATTATTGGAAAATGAAATGTGTCTTTAAGAAATAATTGATGATTATCAGTTACTCCGTACAAGTGGATTGGAATGTTCAGAAACTTTGGGTTTATTTTATTTTAAGACGAAATTATTATCTTTTCATTATATCATAGATTCCATGAAATATAGTAGTATTTAATTTCATAATAATGTTATTCATATACTTCATCTTTTAAAGCGTCACACCTCACAACTCATTATTCCACTTTAAAGCGTTATTTTTGTAAATTTTTTTTTTTAATTTTTAATGGAATATAAAATTAATATTTTTATGTTTTCGAACTTAACAAACTTACTCGTGAGCTAAGAAACACAAGTTCAACTTTGGCTTTATTTAGCAAGCTCAAACAAGTTTTATTTGCAAAAAAAAAAAAGGGAAAAAACGAGACATTGTTTATTACCAAAACACCTAATTAAATCAATCAAACTAGCTTAAAAACAGTATATTTAGAGAAAATGTAGATAAATGCAGCAGAGCTGTTGTATGCATAATTGCACAAATAATATACCATTTACAAATGTTATTCCTGCATATATTAACATTTCTCCACCAAAATTAAAAAAGAAAAAAAAAGAAAAAACACAGAATTAGAAGAAAAGAAAAACAGAAAAAAATTGCCAAAATTGTTATCCAGTTGCAGAGTGATTTGAGAGTTCTCTTCATATACAGAAAAAATTAGCCGCTTAATTATGCTTTAAAAACACATTCCATCTCTTCAAAGCATCGAACCCGAAAACGAGCATTAAATCGAGCTCGATCACGCCCCGGGCGGCCTAGGCTCATCCTCGGCTATTACCGAGTCTTCTAGCCCTACATGACCTGCATTCGGAAGAAAAAAAAGTCGACAATCACGCATTCGCCTTTTTAGTCGATAATTATTTGCTAATTGTGTGAGAAGATTAGCTTAATTACCAAATAATGACACCAAAGATGGAGGCCTTGAAGATGGATTCGAGCTCACATCAATACCTGCATAATCATCATAGACTTAAATAATCGTAATTAACGGCTAATAATCGTCTTGAGTTCGTGGTGCCTTGCTCGAGCCGTGCAAGTTAACTCCATGAGAAAAGCAATCATAATTACCGGCTAATAATCGTCGTGCTTATTCTAGAGGGTTGAGGTAGATTCAGAAACGAGGAAATGTATCAAAATAGCCATTTTAAGATAGTAAAGATAAAAATCGGCCCGTTAATATATGAAAAGATAAAAAAACAGTCTCTCATCTCACCAGTTGACTCTTGGGAAATGTTGTTTTTACACTCTATTTCACGAGCTGACTGTCGTGAAATGTGGGCCAATTCGTGGAATGAGAGACTATTTTTTATCTTTTTATATTAACGGGCCAATTTTTATCTTTACTCTCGAGAATACTAGATGAATTCTTGATCTTTTGAGATTCTTGAAAAGCATAAAATGCTAAACAAAGCAGAAATCGTCTGCGATTTTAGTGAAGGACCACGATACCTGCGGTTCCAGCTGATTTGTGAAGATCCGATTTCTTGAAAGTGTATCCGATAAAGTTAGCATCTTTCGAGGTTAACATCTGCTCATCAAACGTTTGCAAGAAAAATCGACACGTTTAACCATCAAAACAACAAGAACAAGTAAAAATTAATGCCATTAGCTCGACTAAACGCCAACGATCCTAATCATTTTTGGCAAAAGCCGATTAAAGAGCAAATAACACGTAAAGTAGGGCCGTTACCTTCCTCCACGGTCCCACCCTTGGTGTGCTCGATGGCGGATTTTCTCCCTGAGAGAGAGAGAAGCAAACGAGGCAAAAACGTTAGAGAGAATCATCGAAGATAATCAATCTCTTCTGTTTATATACTCACTTCTTCAAACTTTTCGAAATTCTGTGTATCCAAATCTCCATTTACGACCGGTTTGTAGGCAGCTTCCATTTCGTAGAGGCCGTCCCATTTCACGCCTCGAAACCACGGATGTCCCTGAAAATAAAACACAAACAAATTCGAAAAAATTCTAACTCGAATCCCAATTCACTCGAGACGAAGTTTCCATACCTTTATATCGTCCACGCCTCTCGTCCCTAATCTATTCTCGACATCACATAGCAAATGGCAGATAAGATCTCTCGCCTCATCCGAGATTTTCGGTTCTTCGGGAAACTTCAAGCACGTTCTCCAATTTATTATCTGAATCAAAAAGCAACGACGATAAGGAACCAAAAAAATTCACGAGCAAACTAACAAACGTGTAGTGTACCTTTCGACATGTCATTCTCGGATCGTCTGAGCAAAATGGAGGATAGCCGATAAGCATTTCGTACATTATGGCCCCCAACGACCACCAGTCGCACTCCATCCCATATCCTTTCTTCAATAACACCTCCGGTGCCATATAATCGAGAGTCCCAACAGTCGAGTATGCCTATAACCGACAGTATATGCACAATAACTTCACACATTGTAGATAGAATCGAGAAGAGAAGATTCGTATTTACAGCTAAAAGAGAAGGAAATTATACCAGCGCACGACGGTTACGTTTCCATTGCAGTAACTGCTCCTTCGCCATCAACCAGGGTGCGCTGTTGTATTCATCGGCATTCCCATCACCGTCAGTCTTAGCATCTTGAGCCAAGAAATCGTCGTCTTCCAACAATATCGACGAGTACTTCTCCAGCGTCTTACAAAGGCCGAAATCGGAGAGCTTCAAATGCCCGTTTTTGTCCAAGATGAGGTTATCCGGTTTGATATCCCTACAGATTACAAGGTTCGAACAAATTTTCGTGTTCAAGATCGATACTTTACATGAAATGAAATTATATATATATACCTATGTACGTAGCCGTGCTGGTGGATCGAGGTGATGGCTAGAATGCTTTCTGCCATGTAAAAACGGGCAACGTCTTCGGAGAGGATATCCTCCCTCATCAATAGAGTCATGATATCGCCGCCGGGTAAATACTCCATGATGAGGTATAAAAAGTCGGAATCTTGGAAGGAATAGAAGAGCTTCACTATGCAGCGGCTGTCGACCTCCACCATCAGATTCCTCTCGGAACGAACATGCTCGACCTATAAGGAATCAACTCATCTGGTGAGTGTCATCCCAGTCTGGTCAGACAAAGTAAAAACGGCGATATCTTTTGTACGACTTTTCAATTTCGATTTCTGTTTTTTCTCACCTGCCCGCGACTGAGCATGTCGGACTTCTTCAATTTCTTCATGGCGTAGATCTCTCCTGTGCCTTTAGCTCGACATAGTCTAACCTGTATCGATTAATTGAAGATCGTATATGAATCATAAAAATCTAAATTAATGGACATGATATCCAAGAATCACATGTATTTAATGCATCAACGGCTCGATCCCGTGTCATTTAGTAGGAATTATGGAAAAAATCCAACACAAATAGATCAGCAGAAGCCAAAGATTCAGCACCGATCTCATGATTAATTGTCGAGATTTTAGGCTTATCAACTTATAAATGAGAAAATCTTGCAACAAGTGAAACACTATATAAAAGGAATGAAATGATCAGAGCTAAACTAGTCGACCATAAAGCCTACACCATCGTTGTTTTCGTTAACGAACGCTTATAACCGATGAAACAAAAAGTGCAATAATCGAACTCATGGTGTGAAGAACATAGTTACACACACAAAAAAGATATCAAGTAGATCATATAAAATCTCGAATAGGACTAATTAGTCGAAAGAAAACAAATAAATCTCCCCTCTTTCCACCCATTTCCACCAACAAAGAACTAGATCACACAAAATGCAAGTGAAATGTGGCTAAAATCGAAGCTGCAAATAGGCGGAAAAAAACGAGCATACCTCACCAAATGCTCCTTTACCGATGATAGTCAATTGCTCGAAATCATCGATCCCCACTTTGTGCCTCTGCAACCTCATATACTCAGTCTCCCTCTTCTCCAAATTCCTCAGCATCATCTCCTCCTCCTCGCTCGACACCTGCGCCTCCTGCGCCCTTCTCTGCAACGTCCTCCTCCTAAACAGCCCCCAAATCACACACACACAATCAAACACACAAAAAGCATAAATCTCCAGCAAAATGCAGCAGGTGGATTCAATCACAACAACTACGCCTACAAAATCCAATCACATTCCAACAATCTCAACTACAATTCAACCTAAATCCAATCAAAATCCCTCCAAAACACATTCAATCAACTACAAATTCATCAAATCAAATCTCAAGCAATCAAAAATATTAAATCATCTCCTACTCCTCGCTCGACACCTGAGCCCCCTGCGCCCCCCGCTGCAACGTCCTCCTCCTAAACAGCTTCAAATCACACACACACACACACACACACAATCAAACACACAAAAAAACATAAATCTCCAGCAAAATGCAGCATATGGATTCAATCAAAACAACTACCCCTACAAAAATCCAATCACATTTCCAACAATCTCAACCAAAACTCAACTTAAATCCAATCAAAACCCCTCCAAAACACAACCAATCAGCTACAAATTCATCAAATCAAAGCTCAAGCAATCAAGATTTTTCACCTCTCCATGCGATCTTGCAGCCCCTGCAGGTAATTCTTGTAGTGATTCTCAATAAACTGCTTCGCCGCGGCGGCCTTCTGCCTCGTCACCGGCGACGAAACCGCCTCATCGGGCTCCAAGCTGAAGGCCCGATGGGCCTGCAGCTTCATCTGCGGGCTCTCCATCCTCATCCCCTCGCCGCCGCCGCCGCCCTCCATCAACAAACCCCAGATCAATCAAGAAACTGCACAGCAATTGGAAGGTTCCTCAACAAAAAAAGGCACAAACTTTGTTGCAAATTGGGGCAGTTTAACCGTGTGCACTGAGAATTACGAGGTGGGAAAAGCGAAGTACCTGAAAAAAGTGAGCAGGAAATGATGAAAGGGGGGAAAACTACAGTGATTGACTGAGCTTGAGCAAAGCTCCTCGCAACGCAAGACTCCTCCTTTTCTCCGTTGTTGGGAGTTTCGATGTGGGATCGATTGATCAATCAGAGAAATGGTTAAAGAAATTGGTGGTGTGTGTGATTTTATGGGATTTGGGGGAGTGGCAGGCTGTGTGCAAGCAGAGGATTAGCTGTAATTTGTTGGGATTTTGAGTTAATCTAAATCTAATGCTAGTTGAATTTATTGGATTCCATCATTTGAGATGGATTGGAGATGGGGCAACGTGATGAATTCTTTTTTGAAGGGATTTTGTAAACAGTTGATTAAGGGCTGCTCTTTTTTTTTTTTTTTTTTTCTTTTTTGTACAGTTGTGGAAAGGTAGAAAACTCAGAGAGATTTCATAGTTGTGTCAACGAAGACTGTGATTTCTTTTTTTTTTTTCTTTCTTTTCTTGGTCAATTTTTGCACCGGTCTTTTAGGTTTTGAATTTTGTGGGTTGGATTTGGATAATACATTTTGAACATTTTTATAAGTTTGAAAATAGCATTTTATTTTCATGTTTTATTCTGATTTAATTATTGAAAAAGATTAGGAATTTTTGTCCGATTGTGATTTTCGAAGTGTTTTATGAATTTCTAGCAAAATAATACAAATTTTTCAATATATTTTGACGACGTTGTTTCGTGAGTAATACAGTGCACATTAACATTTAACATATATTTATGTCGGCGTGAAAATATTCACACAATATCATTCTTCAAATGGTTGTAAAACTTTTGGTTTGTCTATTTTGCAACAATTGAAAAATGGTGTTACTACTGTAATTGCTTATAAGAGGATAAATAGAATTTTAAACCTCAAATCATTTTGGCACTATCAAATTTTTGAGTATTTTAGATTACTAGAAATATTTTTTGTGAGTATTTTTTAGTATTTTAAACTACTAGAAATATATTTTTGGATCATAAACTATTGGTTTTATATTAATTGTGTCCTATGTCCACTTTTCGACTCTAAAAGATTAAAATTTTGGGGAGAAATCGATGTCTTGGAATCGGAAAGTGGATAAAGGGCGTAATGAGTTCTGAGTTTTGAAAGATATTTTCAATAGTTCGGAGTTTTAAGCTATATTTAGAATTTAATGTATCAAAGTTAAAAATGGGTGAATGTTCGTGAATTTATTCTTCTTTTATTTTTACTAGATTGTGGTAGGAATGGAAAGGGAAAAGACTTATAAAGTGGCAAAATGCAAATAAACTAAAATGTTGGGAAGGTTAAAGAGTGAAACACCAATTAAAGAAAAGGGAAGCAGACATGATTTTGCCAATTAGTATAAAATATATGGTTATTTACATTTTTTGGTGCATGAACTCATTTTTTTATTTAATTACAATTTGGTGTTACCACTTATCATAAATTCATAATTTGTTAGTATTAAAACGTTACCCGGAAAATTTGGAGAAGGAATATATTTTTGGGTTTACACCAACTTTTCAGAAATTGACAAGTGTCGGTATTTTGCATTTGATATTTTTTTGAAATTTCTATTCCACTGGTTATCAGAACTTGGATATTTTATGTCACAAATATATGATAATTTTATTTAAATTATTAATATGAAAATGGTCATCCTCTATGATTAGTTTCCGAACCCATGTTGGTACTTGGTAGCCTATCTCAAATTAATATCTATTTTTATGTTTTCAATAAAAGATATTGACCAGAGAAAGAATCCATTTCTTTCCATATTAAAGTAAATTATTTTATTTACTCAATATATTAATTATCCCTGTTTTGTCATTTAAAATGGAATATATATATATATATTATTTATTTTGGAGATAATGTTACATAGATAAATTTGAATTTTGAAGGACAAACAATATATACGAACATGAACTATAACTACAAATTTAGGACCGACAGAAAAAATGTAATTTTGCAAGACGACATGTGGAGCAGTGGAGATTTATTTTATTGCCATTGTTAATATATATGACAAATAAATTTTATACGAATGTTACATAATAATAGAACGAATTAATTAGGGGACAAAAAACTAAGTAAATTCAGTAATATACAAAGTGAGCATGCAATTTTGGACCCCATAGGCCATAGCCCATATAGGTCGACCGATAAAGATTTTTGTATAGATTTAAAAAGAAAAACATATATGTTTTTTTTTAAATGAAGATAACACCACAATAAATGGCATTGTATACACGATGTGTGTTTATATGTAAATACATAATAACGGTAAATATATGTTTTATTAAAATTATTTTGAATTATCATAAATATTAATTTAAACCACAAATTATGAGTGTCGTATCAAAAATATTCGATATTCACTTTTCAGCTCCCGAAATTTTGGCGTGGCTAAGATGAGGTCTCGTGGAATTATGTGTCATTTTCACTATTTAGTTAAAGAAATAATATAGATACATGGTAAGTACATGATATATAATATTTTGGGGGTTGAACAATATAGTTAATAAACATGCTAAGTCTTATATATAGAATGTTGAATTCTATACCACCGAGTCTTTGTTATGTTGACCATAAGAAATTCATACTAATAGTTATTTAATTATGTGACAAATAAGAATCGAAAATTGGGGTGCTAGATCGCATATTCACATTTGACCAGATTTTAATTAAATGAATTCCCAGAAAACGTCACTAAATGGGTCATTCATAGTAATAAAATCTGATTAACTAGACTAATACAGATAATCACGACAACGACTTGCTTGCATTTTCTACGTACAACTCTCATTCATTTCATAATAATATTAAATAATAATAATAAAAATGAATTAATAAATTAGTTGACAATGCTAATTATGACTAACCACATTCAGCTACATAATTAAGTTTCGTATCTTAATCTTTTCAATTTCTTATTCTAATTTTGTTTTTATATTAAAACATTTATATATCGTACATCCTTAATTAATTTACAAGAACCAAACATATTCTAAGAATTGTTTAATTACGTACCTTAAATTAATATCGTGAGATTCAACTGTTTTTTTCCTTTTTTTTTAGAATGTGAGATTAATCCTAATTGATTGATTAAGAGGTAAACAAATTACTCTCTTTTTTTCTTAATTAAGGCTATGTAGTTTCTTTCATTACACAAAGTGTTTATGCGTCGGCATATAATTTAAATAAGTTTTAGATTAATAATTTAATTTATTTATTTGCTACAAATAAAATATTTAATCACGCCCTTCATAATAACTCGCATATCATTAGATTCACGACTAGCTACTCATTTCCTAGGCGGTGTGGCATTATTCAAAAAACCATCAATTATGATTTGTATAATAAATTATATCTTTGTCAATAGTGATATTACATTCCACCAAACATGACATATTTGATTTTCTTCATTCTCGATTTGTGATACTTATTACAATGTCATAATTATGCTCACATGACTCCAAAAATAAAATAAAGTCATGGCCATATATATGCACTAATGCAATATAATATAGGGATTATAATAAAGAGTTTAGCTTTTTGATACTATTGAACTCTTTAGTCACAAACCAGTTTTGATTATTATTATTTTTTTTTACTTCCAAGGTTTTTAAAACATGTAAGGAATAAAATAATTTTTTGAAAGGCTCCTATGTTCGTGCCATGAGGTATAATTAGTTAACCCACTCAAGAGATAAAATATAATCCTTTACATGTAAAATAAAACCCTATATAGTTTTACACGTGAATTGGATTAAAGATATAGCTAGATTAATTAATCCCTTACATGTCGGTGAACAACAAATACGTAATATGTAAACAACAAATTTCAAATAAAAAATATAATCGCGTGAGCCTTCCACATTAATTAATTAATCATTATGTATCCACCTACATATATGGGCATAACTTCATTTAAGGTCGGACTAAAATATAATGTCATGTCATTTTAATTACAATTGGCATATATACATCGATCTACCTATATTATAATTAATTTAATTAATTGAATGATGGTTGCAACCTGCATTCAATAAAATGAAAGAAAACGAAGTTTCCTTTGCATTTCCGTTTTCTAGCCTTTCAATTATCCCTTCTCAAGCTTTTATTTGACCCCAATATGTAGTGTTAACTAAATTGTTTAGGAGTGTAATAAGTATGTTGAAGGAATTGGGTAATTAGAATTAGAATGTTTGTTAAATAATTTATTTTTCAACATATTCTACACTTACAAACATATTTAATTCTAAAAACATAATGACGCCTAATATCGAAGCATATAATGCATTAACAAAACATATTTAAAAAAATTGAAACATTTTTTTTTATATGTTTGAGCTAGTTTACAAATATTATATAGTAACGAATTTAGTTACGAACTACTGGATTAAATATTGGTAAACTTAATTAACATTGACCCATTTATTTTGAAAGAATCTCACGAAACAAAGCTCTGTATTAACCCTTAAAATTGGCCCATTTACAATTTTCCAAATGGGTACCAGAAAAAAACCCATTTAAGAATTGCATTATTCAAGAAGAACTCGAAGAATATGATTACTCCCTCCCTCCCTCCCTTTTTTTTTTTTTTTTTTTTTGATGTTTTGAGATTTTTAATTATAATTTTAATTAATGTCGTTCTAATAATTTTTCTCATCCTACCCTTGTTAATTAATATACGCACTCTAGAAATTCTTCACATTCTCAATTGGAGCGGCTTTATTTTTTGAGAATTGCTACATGAATAAAAATGATTCATACCACAAAGAGTCTTTTGTCTTGTACATTGTATTTTCACACCAAAATAAAGATAGTCAAAGAATCATTAATTATTATATGAGGTTAATTTAAGTATAATTTTATTTTATTAATAAGTGTGCCCAAGCTTAGGATGTCAATTAAAAAAAATGGGAGGGAGTATAATTCATTATAAGTCCAAATTAAGGTACCACGTATAAAGATTGCTAATTAGAAAAAAGAAAAAAGAAAAAAGCACTAATAAAGATTGAATATATGCCCAATTTATATGATCTAATTAATTATTGTTATTATTTTAGTCGGTTGGTAAATGTTTCCCATACATAGAGTTCAAGAATCTAATCGTAGTTAACTAAGAAAGAATCTATTTATTAGATACATCGAATCCAAATTAAGTGATTATTAATATTTTAAGTCAACGGTTTTAAAATGCAAGTTCAAAAATGAACTAAAATAGTGAAAAAAGAGAAAACGGATCCCAGCGGGCTGAAAACGACTTTGCCTTAAAAACGCGCTCACGCTTTTTCACTCGTAGGGGCGACGCCAGTTATGATCGGAGGGAACCGCATGGAATGAAACCGTAGAGGCTTTTAAATTAATTTTACTTGGTCCCCCAATTTATTTATTTATTTTGAATGAAGTTGTGGAAGATATTTCTATAATTTTTATATTGTTGCTTCGATCTTTTTTTGCTATTTTTTGGGAGATAAACAACATACGGTTTAGGGGCACTTTTTGGTGGTTTTGTTTTGTTGTTGATGATCCAAAACCAGTTTCTTTAGTCTTGGTGGATTCACAAAATGATGGAAAATGGAAGAGAACTTAGTAATAAAATTTGGTCCCTTTTTGAGATTGGATTGGTGATGAACATAAATCCCTTTCATTTTATAAAAAAAAAGAGCAAAAGTTGGTATTTCTTTGTATACGAAAATCTAGAAAAATATTGGTACTACTTTGCCGGATTGTTAATTTTTGATACGACATGAATACCCGACACGAAGATACACAAAATTAATCGGTAAGTGTCCAACTCTATTGTGTCGACACAATAGTTTTTTGTAGCGTTTGTATTGGATTTGTGTCATGTTTGTGTAGAACGACAATTTTCGTGTTGTATTCGTGTTCGTGTGGAGTCGTGTCATATTCATATAACCACGATAACAATTTTCATTGAATTTATTGTTTAATTTGTGACATACGTGTCGGTGTCGTGTTGTGTCAACACCCAAAATATTTTATTTTATTTATATTTCTGTCGGACATATCCTTAACAAGTTGTGTTCGTGTTTGACCTTATCGTCTGTTGTTATCGCGATAATTACGCGACACGAACGCATCGACAGTCCGGTAATTTGTATAGGGAATTCTAGGAGAGCTCATTCTTTTGAGTTAGCATCTCATTTTTTTAATATTTAAGTCAAAAAAGAAAACAATGAATATCGATTGATGGGATGCGATGATTTCGATTGGATTCAATGTTGTCATAAGATGCTATGCTTCTTTGAGTTGTTTTGTTTCTAAATGTGATAAAATCGCGTTTTTGGTAACGATTTAGTGCAGAGAAGTTTGTTTCTTTTATTTATTTATGTATTTATGTATTTATTATTATTATTATTATTATTATTATTATTATTATTAT
>JAYJMF010344969.1:0-12143 GCA_036873715.1 Salvia sclarea
AAAAAGGGTATGTTAATTTACATTTTTTTTAATAGCTTTCATCACTTCGAGAGAAGTGGTTTTGAAAATAAAGGCTAACATACAGTTTCTTACTTATCTAATTTGTAATCACGACATATATATATATGTGTGTGTGTGTGTGTGTGTGTGTGTGTGTGATTTTACGAAGCTTTCCTCTAAAATTAAAATTAAAATTTATGTTTTCTTATGAAAGATGTTCTGATCATGTGTATTAAATATATATTTTAAATAAGCTTTTACCTGTCATGATCATGATTTTAAGTTATGCATTTATCGTACGTCTATTATGATCCAAATAAAATAATTAATTATCCATTAATAACTCATAAAGCTTATTCTTTCAATTTAATTAAATTCAAGGCGCGCAAAGCTTAACTATTTAATTACAGGTTTTTGAAATCAAGAAGTCAAAGAAGGTCAAGGTCAAGGTGGGGTTTTAAATGTCGCATTTAATCGTTTATCTTGTATTATATGCTTTGCCCAATTTATATGTGAAAATGCAGATTTGGCCTTCGGGCTGCATGTATGGGAAAGGTTAGCCTACGGGCTAAGGGCCGACGGGCCAAAATGGGAAAGGTTAGCCTACGGGCTAAAGGGAAAGGTTATCCTACGGGATATATGAATGTTACGTGTTGATCATGTGATTGTGGTAACTTATATAATGCTGGATAAATGCACCCCACTGAGTTAATAGTACTCACCCCAAAACTATTTATTTCTTTTTCAGGTGAGTACTCGGGCGATGGCGACAGGGTGAATGATGGTGGTCTAGAAGAAAAGATTTTAGAGTTAAAAGATTATTTATGTATTTTTTTTTTTTTCCGCTGCTATTTTAAAAGTGTTTTATATTAATTTATAAATAAAGCATTGGTGACGTGCCCATTTTATGAGTTATGAAAATTGGGGCGTTACAATAGTCAAGACCATCTCATTAATTATTCATTCATTTGTCTCACATATAAAACGAGTTTTAAATAAACATTTATAAATATCCCAATAAACTCCAAATTATATATGGGTGAGCAGAATATTCAAAATGTGTATATATGAACCCAATCTGAAAATAATTAAAAATTTGATTCGAGTTTTCGGTTTGGTTCGAATTGAATTTTAGTTAAATTTCGAATTGTCGGTTTGGTTCATATCAATATAATTTTAATCTGAAAAACCAAAATCTGAAATTTATATAAATATAATATTAACTCATTTAAAATTTGAACCCTAAATAATCTAATTTATCTTTAGATGGTACTTAGGCTTTAAAAGTTATGTTGTATCCTAATTGTTTAATTGACTAAATTGTTTTATTTTGGTGCGTATTCGGATTTGTAGGTAGTTAGAAAAATATTTTTGAATTTTTTAAATTATGTCATAACTTTGATTTTTACAGTTGAGGTTAGATTTTTTTGTAACATTTTCAGATTTTCGGATTCGAATCGGACTGGATGTTCTAAAGATTCAAATTTTCGTTTGGTTCGATTTAGGCAAAATCCAAGCCGAAATCAAATGACTCACCCCTAAAACTATATATTTTGGCACAATTATATTCTAAACTATTGAATTTTTTTTTTTCAAATTCTAAAGCGTTGTTTGTTAGGGTGGTCGCAGTGACGCCCCCGGCGAGGCGGGCGCCGGCCTACGCCCGCGGGCTCCGCGTGACCATCCCGTTGCAGCCCGCCGGGTGAGGGAGGGCGCGGGCGCATATGCGACCGCCCAAGGGAGGCGGTCGCTGGACACGCGGCCCTCCCTCATTGGCCAACAATTTTTTTTTTTATATATATATTTTTTTTAATTTTCAAATACAAATTTATTTAATACTCCATTTTATTGTATTGTAATTTCTTTAATACACCATTTTATTGTATTGTATTATAATTATATTGTATTGTAAATTTTCAAATATTTAATACAATTTATTTATTTTAATTAATTGCATAGTTTTAATTTAAAATAATTAAAAATAAAAAAATAATAAAAAATAAATAAATATAGAGACCTCCAACATGAAGTCTTCACTGCAGGTTTGGAGGTCTCTACATTATTTGATTAAAATATTATTACTTTTTCGCAAAGCCCTCCAACATGGAGGGCTTTGCTGTAAACACCCTTATAAGTTAATTGTGCCCCTACCCATTTTTTAATTACCTCCGAAAAATTGATCGACGTAGCTCTTCGGATCGCCACGATCTATTTGACAGAGTTTTTTTAATTAAACACTTACATGATACACAAGCAACGTTACTTGTGTTGTGTTGATCAACTTTTTAAAAATATCATAGACTTTTGTCTTACATGTTTTCCTAGAATCAACGTTTGGAATAAGAGATTAAGTATTGTCTAGTAGTGGAGAAGCCGACGTCGGAAACGAGCGGCGGAAAAGGTCGTGGGAGCGAGGATTCAACAATCGGAAATTCCAATCGAAAAGGTATCTGTTTAAAAGAAGAGGAAACATAGAAGACAATTGGTTTATTCTCATTTTCTTGCTGTTCTATTACAACTGATAGCATCTTGTTTTATACTTGTAAAGGTGAGCCTAAGTATATAAAATATTGCTAATTGATGCTAATGGATCAATCCCTGATTTGTAGCTTCATTCCCCACTGATATAGCTTAGAAAAGTGCCTTTGTCTAACACCCCCCCTCAAGTTGTGTCGTCGGGTCTTCGATACCCAACTTGCGCAAAACTTCATGAAAGGCACGTCCAGGAACAGCTTTAGTCAAGATATCTGCCAGCTGTTCTTCTGATCTCACATGCGGTAGATTGATGATTCTTTCTTCGAGCTTTTCCTTGATGAAATGGCGATCAATCTCAACATGTTTAGTACGATCATGCTATACTGGATTTTTAGAGATACTGATTGCAGCTTTGTTATCACACATCAACTTGCAACTATTCAGTGGTGAAAAACCAATTTCTATCAGAAGCTTCCTTATCCATATCAGCTCAGTTATGCCCTTTACAATCCCTCTAAATTCTGATTCTGCACTGGAGAGTGAGACGACCTTTTGTTTCTTGCTTTTCCAAGTAACGAGATTTCCTCCGACGAAGGTGAAGTATCCTGAGGTTGACCTTCTATCCACTGGATTTCCTGCCCAGTCAGCATCTGTGTATCCCAGTATTTCTAGGTGACCGTGATTCTGAAATAGAATCCCTTTACCTGGTGACCCCTTCAAGTATCGCACAATCCTCAAAGCAGCTTCCATATGATCTGACTGTGGTTTATGCAAGAACTGGCTCACCACTCCAACTGCATATGCTATGTCTGGACGAGTGTGAGAGAGGTAGATCAATTTCCCAACCAACCGTTGGTATCTCTCTCGATCTGCCATCTTCCCTCCTTCTACTATTTGCAGGTTGTGGTTGACTACCATGGGAGTTTCTGCTGGTTTGCAATCTACCAAACCGGTTTCAGCAAGAAGATCCATCACATACTTCCTCTGGGAGATAAAGAGCCCTTTCTTTGATCTAAGAACTTCTATGCCGAGAAAATATTTTAGCCTCCCTAAATCCTTCATCTCGAATTCCTTGAATAAGTTGTTTCTGAGTTCCTCTATCTCCTCTATATCATCTCCGGTGATTATCATGTCATCCACATAGATGATTAGACATGTAATCATCTTCCCTCTTCTTTTAATGAACAGAGTGTGGTCTGAGTTGCTTTGCTGATATCCAAACTTCATCATAGCCACTGTAAATCTTCCGAACCATGCTTTTGGTGATTGTTTCAGCCCATACAGAGATTTCTTTAGCCGACACACTTCATTGTCCTTGAATCCTTCAGAAAAACCTGGAGGAACCTCCATGTATATTCTTTCTTCTTCACTCAGCACACCGTGTAGAAAGGCATTATTCACATCGAATTGATGGAGAGACCAATTTTGATTGACAGCAACTGAGAAAAGGACGCAGATGGTTTTGATATTCGCCACTGGAGAGAAAGTCTCCGAATAATCTACCCCATATGTCTGAGTGTAACCTTTAGCCACCAACCGAGCCTTGTATCTTTCGATCGTTCCATCCGCCTTGTGTTTTATTGTAAAAACCCATCTGCACCCCACAGGTTTCTTTCCATCAGGTAGAGCGCACTTCTCCCATGTTTCATTTTTGGCTAGAGCTTCCATCTCCACTTTCATTGCCTGACACCATTCCTTCTTCTGGAGTGCCTCATGTACATTTCTAGGGATATCCTCAGAGTACAATGCGGCAGAATAAGCCTTGGCGATTCCGGCCAAGTTTCTGCGGTCGTCTACTGGGTATCTGGACGACCGTGACTAAAGCTCCGGCGAGTATCGTCTTGGAGGGATTCCACGAGTACTTCTAGGAGGAAGGATATACCTTGGTGGTGTAACAACCGTCTCTTGAGCTGCAGTTTCATTGTTAGAAACAATAATAGTCGGAGTAGCAGCAGGAGATATATTTACCTCTAGGACATCCGGTGGAGGAGATTGGGTACAGTCAACCGGCTCGGGTGACTGTTCCTTGTTTTCCGAAGGAACCGTGATCGGACCGCTTTGCACAGAGATGGACTCGATTTCTGACAATACTGGTTCTAGCAGCCAACTCAGTGGATCCGTCTTGGTAATCTCCTCCCCCTGAGCAATGGGTTGGGCTGTATAGAAGTATTCGGTCTCAAGAAAGTCTCAATTCATAGTGGTATAAATGCGACGGGATGGAGGATGGTAGCATCGATAGCCTTTTTGGTTTACCCCATACCCAACAAAAACACATTTAAGAGCACATGGGTCGAACTTGGTTCGTTCGTTTTTGGGAATATGGAAAAAACGGAACAACCAAAGACGCAGGGTGATAGTGTTAGAGCTTTTGGTACCCTAGTGTGTGTAGAAAGTGTTTGGAGAGGGGTTTTGAAGTTTAGGATTTTTGTAGGGAGACGGTTTATGAGGTAGGCCGCTGTAGTAACAGCTTCGGGCGAAAGGCGGGTCGGTGTATGGGATTCAAGCATAAGAGCCCTCGTTATTTCTAGCAAGAGCCTATTTTTTCTTTCTGCTATCCCGTTCTGTTGTGGGGTATTGGGGCAAGTGGTTTGGTGAATAAGGCCTTTGTCTCGGAAGAATGACTGCATAGAGTGATTAATGAATTCCCCCCCATTAACAGACTGAAGAATCCGAAGCTGTTTTTGAAACTGGGTTTGTACCATGTTATAGAAATGGGTGAATTTTTGGTAGACTTCAGCTTTTTGTTTGAGAAGGTAAACCCATGTCATGCGAGTGCAATCATCAACAAACAAGAGGAAAAAATTATAACTTTTATTATTGCCAGAATCGGGAGCGGGGCCCCACACATCAGAATGCACAAGAAAAAAGGGTTCGTCAACTTTGGTGTTGGTTGGTCGAAAAGTCTGTCTATGGCTTTTGGAGAGAATACAAGTTTGACATTTGAAATCACTATGTTTAGGAAGTTTAGGAAAGAGGAGTTGGAGATAACCAGCTGATGGATATCCAAGTCGACGATGCCATAACCACCATTGTCTGTCAACCGTCCCATAAGCAAGCATTGCAGATCCTAATCGGGCCACTTCGTCAACATAGTACAGCCCTCCGCGCTCAGTGCCACGCCCAATAATCTCCTTCGTCCGAATATCCTGAAAGAGGCAAAAATGGGGATGCATTAGGACGGTACAATTCAATTCTTTTGTCACATGACTGATGGACAATAATTTGCAGGACTGAGATGGAACATATAAGCAGTTAGAAATCTTCAAAGTAGGAGACAATTCAACAGATCCTGCCCCCTGGACTGGTGCATAACCCCCATTTGCGGTTTGAATATGATTCTTGGTGGGTTTAGAGCTGCCTATAATATCAGATGGGTCGTAGGTCATAGTATCTGTTGCCCCACAATCAAATAGCCACATTGGGTTTTTTGTGCCACTAAAATCTCTAAAGTCTTTTTCACCTTCTTCGTCACTTCCGCCTCTTTTACTCCCCCCACCGAGCCCTGCGAATCCGGCGGCCGCCGTCCCTCTGTCGCTATTATTGCCCCTGGTGCTGGTGGTCTTCGGACTGCCCACCGCGGCGGCGGCTTTACCCCCTCGGTTCCGGTTGGCTGTCGTATTTCCGCCTTTTTTGCTTTCCCACCATTCGGGGTACCCGATCAACTCAAAGCATCCTTCCTTCGTGTGCCGCGGCTTCCCACAGTGAGCACACACCTGTTGCGATCGATCCTTTGACAGGAAGTATCTGTCGCTCTCTCATCTGCCCGCCGTGGGATCTGATGGTCGTCCTCGACCTCTGGCTGCAAAGCCACTGCCGATCTCCTGTGTGGCTGTGGTGTCTTCGTTGTATCCTGTCGGGTTCATGATGGTTGCTCTGGTAAGCTCCCGGCGTATAGTAGCGTACGCTGATTCTACAGAGGGGAACGAGATCTCCTTGAGAAGATCTCGTTTAACGGCATCATACCGGTCGTGTATTCCGGCCAAAAATTGAAAAAGCCGGGTTTCCTGTTTGAGTCGGTTGAATACCGAGATATCGACGGGGCACGTCATGGGGTTCGGTTGTCGTCGGTCAATCTCTCGCCAGATCCCTTGGAGGGTGCTGTAGTATTTCTCCAGGGGCAATTGTCCCTGCTGCTGTCGACTCGCCTTTGTCATCAGATCATAGATCTGAAGGCCGTCGCCGCCGCTGCTATATGTTGCCGCCAGGCCTTCCCAAAGGCTTTTGGCCGTCGGATATTCGACGAAATTGACAACAAGATCAGGTTCAATTGTCTGGATGATCCACGAGAAGACCGTGAGATCATCTTGTTCCCATTTTGGGAATTCTGGTTCATTGGTCTGTGGTGGAATGGGTTTGCCCGTGATGTGTCTGAGGCGGCCTCTTCCACCAATGGCTATCTTCATGAGCCGTGACCAAAGGGAGTAGTTTTGGTCATTGAGTTTGATATTGACAGAAATGGATTGTTGGATTTGTGATTCTGACTGTATGTTGTGTTGTTTCAACAGGCCAGCCAATTTTTGGACGGAGATATCACTGATTTCAGGTGATTCGTCCCCTGCCATTTTCTGGACAGAGGACCCTTGACCTCGGGTGATTCTCCTTCTCTGGTAGGTGATGAGAGCAAGATGATACGATCCAAGAATCGATCACCGCTCTGATACCATGTTTAAAAGAAGAGGAAACATAGAAGACAATATGTTTATTCTCATTTTCTTGTTGTTCTATTACAATTGATAGCATCTTGTTTTATACTTGTAAAGGTGAGCCTAAGTATAGAAAATATTGCTAATTGATGCTAATGGATCAATCCCTGATTTGTAGCTTCATTCCCCCACTGATATAGCTTAGAAAAGTGCATTTGTCTAACAGTATCGGATTGGAGATTCGACTGTAATTTGATTCCGCGTTCTGCTGATCGATGCTTAAGTAAGATCCTTGTACATGAGCAACGACCAATATCAATCCAAACATGCCTAGCAACGCAACGACTACTGCCATGACATGAACGAGCGATTGTGCTTCGTTTTCGGGAGCGATCGAAGCTCCAAAACTACCCAACACAAACAAAAGAGACAGCAACACTCCATACATGGCAAATCCAACGAAGAACTTGTGCCTCGACGGCAATCCGGTGATGATGAGGAAGATTCTGATGATAGATGAGAGGAACGCTATCATGTTAGCACGCAGGAAGAATGCGTACGCTTCGGGATTAGTAGATGCCATCACGGCTTCGCCGGCTCTATGCAATGACGGGTCGTCCTGCTACAGGCCAACCGGGGGGCTGACGGCTGCCTGGAACGCCATCGTCGCTATCAACACCGCCACCACCATCGTCATGTCGGACAGCTTGGTGAGGGCTTCCAGCCTCGATTCATCCGGCAGATTTTTCAGTATTCTTTGGATTTCTAAATAGTTATTTGTGTTGAGGCTTCTCATTCAAGATTCGCAGCTCCGTTTTGCCCATTGAATTCGGTGTTAGCTTCTCTATTTTATTGCTTCGCGCCAAGTATCTTACGGCCTGAGATTTTGATAGAATATTAATTTCCACAGATCAATTCTGGATGAAAGAATATCATCACACAATTGAGGTGACAGAGAAAAGAAACAATTAATATACTTGGCGCGGTTACCTCAAGTTGATTGGATCTAACAGCCATCATCATCCTTTGCGCAGACAAGCTCCCCCAAACTTCTCCGCCAACAGCTGCAGCGTCCTACGCACAAATGCATCACAGGCAAATAATCCATGTGAAGAAGCTCCTCCACCATCTCCACATGCCCATTCACGGGTTCATGCCTTGGTCGTCGCGCCACCACCACATCTCGGGGGCTATTGATAGTAATTTCCTGGCTATTTCAACATTCCCATGAGCCGCTGCAATGATTTTTGGGCTTCTAGATTTCGGGCTAGATGTGAGTTGATCTTCAACAATGGCTGCTTGCCCACACATTGTTGCTACGTGAAGAAGATTTCTTCAACATCAAAATGGTGGTACTCCATGAAGAAGATATGGATCTTTTTGGAGTAGTTCTTCCAGTGTTATTATATCCCCTGTTGATGCAGCATCATATACTGTAGTTAGAAGAATAATACAATAAGACTATTTTTGTAAATTAGTTATCTATATCTATACTACTAGAAAAAAATGTTTATGTGATAAAATATAAATTGCCTATTATATTATTTTATTTTAAGAACAATTATAATATAAATTAATATACGTATATGTTTAATAAAATATATTAAAGATATACATTAAAATACTACAAGTATAACTTAATTCAGGTATACATTAAAATGCTATTTCTATGTGATTTCACCTTCCATAATCATATAAAAATCCATGTGAATTCTAGTTAATTTTTTTCTGCTAAAATAAGAAGAATTAATTCCACATATACTAAATATAAATTAAATTTTGAATATTTGATCTATACTTCAATATAATTTTTTGAATTGTACACTAGAAAATTTCATACACATAAATCACTGTTGATTTCATCTTATATTAATCTAAAAAATTGGTGTAGACATACATATATGAATACAATTTTTTCAAATTTCTTAAACTTAATTACTAACATCGTAACAATTATTTAACTCCAATTATTTACTTGTGTAAATTTTAAGAACTGTGTGCAATGTGCACACTCTACTAGTAATAAGATTATAAAAAGACAAGTTCAAATAAAAAAAATATATATTTTTTTAGAAAGCTTATATTATTGGAGCTTATGTTCACATGATCTTACAAGACTTTTAAATCTTCATCTTATGAACAAATTCATTGTATTATTGCTCGGGTATGGTTCAAACAGTAGTACGATTGACATATATATCCACAAGGAGATACATGATCTTTTATTCAGGATCTGACAAAATCTGAGAGGCAGCAGATTTAGGCATATCTCTGCGATGGGCTGAAGAGAGTGGATTCTTCTCTCCCGAACTTGAGGCTCCTGGCTTCGTCTCTAGAGATGCCGAAGGCGTTCATCAAAACTTCATTGGGCATCGCTCGGATGGCGGAGAGCCTGCCGGCGAGTTGGGCGTTGACGGCGTTGTCGTTGGTCTTGAATGTGACCCACTCGAATCCCCTGTCGCTGGCCTTCTTCACCACTACGAAGTTTTGTGGGACAATGAGAAGCTGACCCTCATTCACCTCTCCGTCGAACACCGATCTTCCTTGGGTTCCGACGACTTGGATTCTGGCACTGCCTCTAGTCACGTAGAGGACGGAGTGGGCGTTTGTGCTCCATTGTGGTGCAACTATGGCATTCTGCAGTGATGACGACCTCAACCATTCAAACCAGACCTGTGATTAATTATTTGATGAGCTAGTGTATTACGTACCTTGTAGAGGATTCCTCTCTGGGCGCTGAGCTGGAGGTAGTTGAGGATTGGGAGAGACTGGCTGTTGAGGTTGCTGATTCTGCCGCTGCGGGGGTTGTAGAGATCGGCGCTGGTTGGGTGGTCGAGGTTCTTTATGATTTTGTAGGAGCAGAAGGTTTCCTCTAAGCCGTTGGTTTGTTCCTCTTCCTCGTACTTGCTTCCCCATTCGGGCAACACCATCCTCAAGTTGTCGGCTCGGACAATGAGGCCTCTCTCGTCGTCCCTGCCTTGCACCCTCCTCATCACCTCCGGCTCGGTTCTGAAGGCTTCTGCTAGAAGTTCCTCGTCGAATCCGTAGAATATGTTTCGTGATTCTTGAGCACCTTCCTGGCTTTTGCTCCTCAGCGATCTTCTCTCGCTCTGGGTGCTTCTCATGGATTCAGGGTTCCCGGCAAGAAGGAATTTCTGCAACATAATATATTAATCATCATTTCACTAATTATATTACAAATGGTAGGGAGGTGGTTGGAAATGTTACTCTGAAGTTGAAGTCGAGCTGGTTGTTGTCGTTGCCAACATCGAGCATGGAGACGTAGGTCAAGCGGGAGTCTCCGTCGTTGTAAATGAAGGTGGTGATGCCCTCCTGCAAGGCAATGACGTCACCACGGCGGAAGCGCCTCAGCTTCTGGTGGCGGTCCCTCCGGCCTTCGTCTCCGGATTCCCCACGGCGCGGGCTCGATCGCGATCCGGACTCCGATTCGTAAGTGGAGGCGCATCCCGGAATCACAGTCCCCAAAACTCCGCTACCTATATATATAATTAGAAACTAATGAATTAATAAATCAAACAGAGAAATGAGTGAGTGACCTTCGACGACGAAGATGAGCTGAGGGGCGTTGCTGTAGAAAGGCAGGACGAGTCCATTGGTCTGCACTTGGTTGCGGACGAACTGGATGCCGGCGCACTCGAAGTCTTCGGTGGAAGAGTCCCAGTATTCGGTGAAGCCAGCCTCGGACTGGAACTGGATGGTGGGCTCGCGGGCATTGAGCTGCTGGATATGGCATTGAGTCTTGGCGCGGAAGCGGTGTTGCTGCTGACTCTGCATGCTCTCCCAGAACTGCTGCTGCTGCGGCAGCACCTGGAAAGCGAGGCTGCCATGGACGAGGAACAACAAGGTTAGACACAACAGAGCCTTAGCCATGGCTGAAACTCCGACTCCAAGATGTGTGTTTAGTTAATGGGGTGATGGTGTGAACTGGCGAATGCAAAGCGATGGGGATTTATACAACTCGGGAGTGAAGTTACGAGTCGACACGTAAAATGAGTTGGGCATACACTTGGCTGGTATCATTGTGCATGCGTGTGTGTTTGTTTTTTCTGCATGATTTCTTGACGACTCCAATATTTACACATAATATTGCACCTTTTGGGTATGTGGCATTGATACATATTTATGTCGTTCGAACCCGGATCTTACAATATTGCGGCCTGGACTTTTTTTTTTTTTTTTTTTTAATTATTACAACTGAAATCTAACGTATTTGCTTATGAAAATTCACGAAAGTTGTAATGTTTCAAATGAGAGATCTCTATTGCCCATTCGTGAAAATCATACGATAGATGGATATATTATAGCTAAAGAAGAGTGTGGTTTTGTTACTGCTTTTATGGTCACAACTCACAAAGAGTGTGGTGTTTTCTTAGGACATATAATTTCTAAATTAATTTTTACCGATGTTCACACTCAATATTTATAAAAAAACATTCTTTATTTTCACTTTAAATGGTCCCATATATTTACTTAACTCAATGCTACTACCCCTATTAGGAGCCTTTTAACACCAAAAATACACTCCCAATACTTGTTTTAAACTTATGTCACTCCTTCCGTAACGCACTCTTCGTGGATGGAAAAAATATGTTTTTTTTTATATATATATAAATCCTATATCCTAAAATTTTAGTATTATGCATTTGTAATGGTCACGCCATGATTATGCATATGGAACGTGTTTAACTTTTTGGTTGTGTTTGATGAATAAATTATGATTCATTACAAGAAGCACCAAAATGAATTTGGCCAAAAAGTGAACACAACACATGTGATAAAAGAAGAATGAAAAGAAAAGCTAAGTAAATAATTTCAAAACAAAAGCAGTTCAGTTTATTACCCATTAAGTTCAATTCTTCATGATCTCTTTCTTTATGCAGAGTCGGTTAGAATTCAATATGTAACCAATTCATTAAGAGATGATGTTCATCAAGTTGAGATGGCCGAGTTGGTCTAAGGCGCCAGATTAAGGTTCTGGTCCGAAAGGGCGTGGGTTCAAATCCC